>CM035434.1:83102066-83117066 GCA_020310875.1 Ceratopteris richardii
GTGGTATAGCCAAATCACATTTAATCATATTCTTTGTGCCAAGTGGGAAGAGGGACCTCCCAATCAAATGTTGACCAAATTACCACTTTCGCTCAACCCCATCTCGATCAATCCTCAATGTGTAACAATTGACTCACTGATTCCCTCTAGTATATAAAGTCTATGATGCACACTCTCTTGAGCTAGAGAGATGTGTTTCTTTCCAACGTAGCCCTCTATATATAACTTGAGGATTGAGGGTGGAACCCCAAGCTACCTTGAGTTGGTTGGTGTTAGTCCATCTACTCCATCCGTGCATCCAAGTTCTCTTGAGTTGGTTGGAGTAGGTCCAACTATTCCATCCTTATGTCCTGGTTCACTCTAATAGCATGGCCACCATGTGCCTTAGTCCAACCTAGTTTACCTATCATGTCCTAGTTCACTTGAGTTAACTGTAATGAGCTCGAGTTGGATGTTTCCAGAAGAATCTATAAGATACTTGGTAAAATATGCTCATCTTACTCATGGGGCTTCAACCACAGGCTTGCCCTTCCACATCCATTAGTCTTACCCATTAGGTTAATCTCCTAGATTTCCCAGTCCCTTCAAAATTTCATATGTAATTTGACTTTAAGCCTTGTTTAGGTTATTTTATAACGTATCCCCCCCCCATTGAAGAACATTTTCATCCTTTAAAATGTACTTCATCATTAGAGCTATAAATATGCATGTTTACTTCAAGCCCCACGGTATATCTTGTAGAGCATGGTTTTCATCTCTCTTTTGGATTCAACTTGATTTCAAATAAGGATTTTATCCTTATCCACTCTGAAGGGAGGGGAATCTCTTCTTAAGGACTTTGGCTAGTTCGCATGTGGTTCTTTCATTAGTTCCATCTTTCCATTTAACTAGGCACTCTTTGTATAAATGATTTTGAGAATGCTTTTCTTGAGATTATAGTATCTTCTTAGGCTCTAGAACATCCCTCCGATCACAGTTTCAGAATCGCACGAAATCATGATCTTAGCTCGTTTCGACCTCTAAACGCATTATCATAATGCTTGTGTAGATAATTTTGTCTTTTTGTGCCAAAGATACATACAAGTTTCGGTTCGTCAATATAAGCGTCTCGAAGTTTGCTACAAGTTTAGCAGAACTTGAGAGGGTAGTTATGTTGAACTTTTGATATAGCCCTTTTTTTGCATCAGGGTATTCCGTATGTTGGTTGTTGAGGATAAGTTGGATGGTACTAATTACCCATTATGGACTTATATGATGTGTCATGTATTGGTTGCCAGTATGGAATATTGTGCAGGGTGTTGAAAAACATCCTATTACACCTCCAAGTACAGTTACTGATGGTGATGCAGATGGTGTTGAAGATGGCGATATTCTTCATATTCTTGTTCGTGTCATGGTTTTTGCTGCACCTACTACATAGCAAATTCGTTGCGATGGCAGAGATGCTCAGGCACATGCATTGATAGCCTTGTCTATCAAACATGCCATTTTTCACATTTGCTCTTGTAGACTACAAAGGATGCTTGGGATACACTTACCACTTTAGACCAAGCAACGAATAAGGCTCGTGTTGCTTACCTCCAAAAATAGTTGCAGAGTGAGCATATGAATGAAGGAGATTCCATGGACTATTTTTTGACAAAGATCAAAGATTTGAAGGAGCATTTGATTTCTGTTGATGAAGTCTTGCGTGAAAGTTCACTTGTGCATATTATTGTGAATGGTCTTCAAGATTGATATCAAAGTTTTGCTTCTACTCTTCAATTGATGATGAAAGGAAATCCAAATGCCTTAACATTTGAGGAGTTACTTTCTATTCTATTGCAGGAAGATCATTCTAGGCAGAACAAGTCCATTATGCATGTTGCAAATCAAGCTTTCTTGGCTTGTCAGAAGGGAAAAGGTAAATGGAGCTCTTCTATTAGTAAGCAAAAATCTGCTAACTCTACATAATCAAAGAAGGATGACAGAGACAAGAAGAAAACAGAAAATAAAAAATTGTTGTGCAAATACTATAAAGGAACTGATCATGTCATAAAGAGTTTTTTCCAAAACTAGTTGCAAAAGAGGCAAAGAAGAAGGCGGTTGGAATGGTTGTTGTACCCTCTACACCCAAAGCAGAGTCTGCTAATCTTGTGCAGAATGAAGAATGGGCATTTACTACTGTTTGCAATCATGACCCATCTTCACGTGAATTGTGTATGTATGCAGTACACTCAGATGTTTGGTACTTTGATAGTGGGGCAACCAAGCATATTACCTCACAGCATAGTTTCTTCACTTCACTCGAGCCTGCCCCTATAGGGAATACTCTCACATGCACCAATAACTCCTCTTATCCTGTTATGGGAATTGTTAAGATCATTCTCACCACATAGTTTTTGGCTTGAGGTTGTTATGTGTGCAGCATATGTACTTAACAGGTGTCCTACTAAAGCATTGCAATCTATCACTCCATATGAGGCTTGGCATGGTCGTAAGCCATTTGTTGCTCACCTACATGTTTTTGGTTGTTTGGCATATGCATTAGTGCCTGAACAACAACACAGGAAATCGGATGATAAAGTAGTGAAATGTTATTTTGTTAGGTACAGTTCCAAAAGCAAAGGCTATCATTTGTATCATCCATAGACTAAACACATTTTGGTTAGCGGTGATGTTGTTTTTGTGGAAGATGTTATTCAGCCATTAATTTCATGTACTAAGGAGACATCATTTAGCTCCAAAGACATGTATGACACTTTGCTGCCTCTTTTTACAAGTAGACAGTCTAGTGCTTTCCTAATGAGGCAACTTTGCAACCTTTATAGGTTTCATGTGATGATGCACGTCATTCCATTTCTGATGCAAATGGTGCAGACTTTGAGTGATAGCAAATTAGATGCACCTCTGTCATATCATACTCGTTCAGGCTCTCATAGTGCTTCTTTTGCATCAGATTGCTATGCTATGGTTGCCTCAAGTCTTTGTGATGAGAATGAGCTAGTTTCATTTGATGAAGCACAAAATTCTGAAAAATGGACGGCTGTTATGCAATCAAAATATGATACTATCATGAAAAATGATACATGGTCTTTATGTGACTTGCCTCCTAGCAAGAAGGCCATTGGCACTAAGTGGGTATACAAGCTGAAGCGTAAGCATGATGGAACAGTTGATAGATATAAGGATAGGCTTGTTGCAAAGAGTTATACTTAAGAAAGAGGCATTGATTTTTATGAGACCTTTGCTCCTACATGTCGAATGACTATTGTTCGTAGCATATGTGCACGTTGCAGCTCATCATGGTTGGAATGTACATCAGTTGGACATTAAAACTGCATTTCTAAATGGTAAGTTGCATGAAGAAATGTATGTTTTTCAGCCCCGTGGCTTTGTGTAGAAAGGGCATGAAAACCAAGTGTGCAGGTTGAAAAAGGCATTATATGGTTTGAAGCAAGAACCACGTGCTTGGTATGAAAAAATACATGTCTATTCGATTTCACATGGTTTTGAGAACAATCCAACTGAGAGCACCTTATATGTTAAGCATGCAAATGATGTGTTTTTTATTTGTTGTCTATGTTGATGACATGCTGCTCACTAGTCGTCATGAAAAGTATATTGTTGATTTGCATGCCTCATGTGAGATGTCATATTTGGGGCATTTCCATCATTATTTGGGCATTCAGTTTATGCAACTTGATGGCGGAATAGTTTTGTGTCAAATGAAATATATTGGCACATTATTACAACATTTTGACCTTGAAGACTATAAATCTATTGCCACTCCTATGGAGATAGGTCTATGATTGAGTCTTCATGATGCTGGAGATGCATTTGATGTTGTTCTCTATCAGCAGGCTGTTGGATGCTTGATTTACTTATGCATTACTTGGCTAGATATTCTGTTTGTTGTCTCATAGCTGAGCGGGTTTATGCACTGCTCAGGTTTTAAGCATTGGTAGTAGATTAAGAACATCTTTCGCTACTTGAATGGTACATGGCTACTTGGATTGTCTTATCCCAAGGGAGGATCACTACCGCCAAATTTACATGCTTTTTTTTACTTTGATTGGGCTGGTTTCTATGAAACTCGTGTGTCCACTAGTGGCTTTTGCTTCATGCTTGGTAGCTCATGTATATCTTGGTTGACCAAGAACCAGCCTATTGTGGCTTGTTCTAATCGTGAGGCTGAGTATAGGGCAGCTTTCACAGCATTTGTTGAGTGTGTGTGGCTCAGATGTCTTATGGCTGATTTGGGTGTTGGTCAGTCTTCTGCCACCACCATCTTCACTAACAATCAGAGTGCATTTGCAATAATGAGGAACCTTGTGTTCCATGCTCACACTAAGCACATTGAGATGCACTATCATTATGACAGGAAAAGGTTCTCTGCCAAAGAGATCAGTTTGGCATATGTGCCCACACAGGAGAATATTGCAGACTTTTTCACAAAGACTCTACCTAGGGAGAAGTTTGAAGCTTTCCGCAAAGCTTTGGGCTTACTTCCTTTTGTGGATTGATTCCACATAGATTGACACTTCCTTATACATGAGTGCCAACTCCTCATTCACTACATCACTCCCATGGGGGATTTGTTGATATATTTAGGTAGTGATATGTGTGAACACACTAGGACCACCCGGGCACTTTTTTCCCTCTTTAGGAGGTTCTTTTCCCCCGGATTTTATATATGCCTATAACCCTAATGTGTAACTTATCTTTGCACATTCTCTTGGTAATACATTCAATATTGTGTGTTGTATCCCAAGCTTCTTCTTCTTCCTTGTGTTGTTCACGTACTTCCGCACACCTCAAACTCCAGCAATTTTTAAGTCAAAGGTCCAACTTTCCCTAGTATTGTAAAAGAATCATAGTACATTGGAGAGAGCTTCGAATAGCATCCTATTATGAGTGCCTTTGAATTTTCATTAACTTTAAGATAGACTTGATCACTAGCTTCAAATGAGAGTCTCTTCTTTTTTATCACTATATGCTCTAGCTCAATCTCAAAATTTCCATAGGTTTTCCTTAGTTATATCTAACTTAAGTCTCATATACTCCAAGAAGTCTTTAGCTTGTTGAAACTTCTCAATTTGGAGTCCAACTAAATATGGGGCACTTAGAACCCATACATCAACATGAATTATTGAAAGTCAATCGCATAATGTTTTGCACTACTATAAGAAAATTATATAAGATGCAATTAGTTGCTGTAGGACAAGGTGGGTGGTTGGTCATTGAATGTTGGTAGGTGGTCAATGTTACATAAAAAATCTCTAAAGTTGTTTTTAGGCTTGTGGATCTTGTTATTTACTAAAAATAACATGTGGAGGTGCTCACATATTTAAATTTAGAAGAAAAGTAGATAAAAGTAGGAAGGAAAGGAGGGGTGTCTATTTTTAGAAAAGTAAGGTACTCCTATTGACAACCTCTCAATAAAAAGAGTGTTTTGCTTAGTGTAAGTGGCCAAATTGAGTGATTCTTGTTGTGTTGTGAAGCTTACAACTTTTACTATATATTTACATCAATCAAAAAAGTCCGCACAAGTAGGCATTTTTGTAGATCTAATTTCTTGTGTGTATCCGGTGTCTCATCAAAGACATACCTCTCTTCAAACTTTCATATCTCAATCGTTACAAGGTCTTTTTGTGTGTTTTCACTTGGAGAGTTTCCTTATCTTTGATATGTTCATTTTATATCAAAATTTCTTATAATTTTTGGATTTTGCCTTTTGTTGTACTTCAATCTTCAAGTCGGCAAGTTAATGATACCTTGATTTCAAACCACTAGTTTCTGAGCTATGATCCATATTTTTTTATGATTTTTTTTTCTAAAGTATGCTACTCAAATTTTACTTTCATGATATATAATTGCTTTTAGCCATTTGTAGCTGGTGATTATTTTTCTACAATCAATAATTTTTGTTTTTTCTTGAAAGTTTGGAGGAAAGTTTGATCTTTGAAGTTTGGAAACATTTGTTTGATCTTTTGAAGATCTTCGGAGGTCTGATCACTTCTAGTTGTGTACTTTGATGTTTACAAGTTTGTAAACATAACATTGTGGTATCATAGCTATTTTTCTATCAAATGTTTCATAAATCTTATTGAATTCTTTACAACAATTCAACATGGCAGATTTAAGTGCATCTACTCAAAATTATCGAATGGGAGAAATTATCCCATGTGGCAATTTTTAATGGAGTCTTATCTCATGTTTAAAGGTCTTTGGGGATTAATAATAGGTACAAAGTGAGGCTAGTATTACAAGAAGTTCCTACACAAGTAGATCGAGCAAGAGAGCAAGAATGGATTGAAAGAGACAGAAGAGTTATGTTTATTATATCACAAACAATTTCAAATACTATGTGTGGACATATAAGTGGTTTGAATACTAGTGGAGAAGCTTGGGAGACTCTAGAAAGGTTATTTGCAACTACCAACGGAGCGAGGAAAACACAACTTATTGGTGAGTTGACAAGAGTAAAAAAGAAGCCACGACAATGAGGTAATGATTATATTCTTGAGTTGAAATATATTATTGAAGCATTAGCCTCTATTGATGCATCTCCTAGTGAGCATATAAAGTTTAATAGCATGTTAAATGGCTTGAGAGAAGATGAAATATGGAAGTCTTTCATTACATCTATCATGACTCGAGAGAATATACCATCTTCTGAGATTTACAAATGCTCAAGATGATTGAAGAAATCAACATAGAAGGTCAAAATTCTTATCATTCTCAAAGAGGTAGTCAAGGACAAGCTCTTTATACTTCATCTAATAGAGCAAGATGTAGAGGAAATTGGATAACAGGAGGAAGATTCAACAACAACACAGGGGAAGAGGAAGCTTTAATGCTACTAGAGGGGGAAGAACAATACAACAAGGTCAACAAAAACAACCAAATTAGCAAGGTAAATTTACTTATAATTATTGTGGTAAAGTTGGTCATTATGCTAGGGATTGCTTCTCCAACCCAAATAGAAGAGGTGGTTTTAAGGGATGACAAAGAGGAAGAGGCCAAGACCACATGCATCAAAACAACAACATAGTGTAAGAGGAGGCCCAAACACAGAAGAAAAACATTCTTATGGCTATGCAGATAGAAACACACAAGAGGAAGGTAAACTACAAAACTTGGTATGTAGATAAAGGTTTCTCAAACCACATGAGTCATAATATGAATATGTTTGTGAACTTACACAAACCAAAGTCAATAGTCATTGTTGCTATAGGAGATCGTACTAAGCATGAAGTAGTATATATTGGTGATTGTCCACTTAATGAGCATGTAACTCTCAGAGATGTTTTGTTTGTTCCTACTATTACAAGAAATTTTATTTGAATTGGACAAATGGAGGACAATGAAGTGAAGGTGGATTTTGACAATAATGAGTGGCAAGCTTATGAGAAGAACAATGGGACTTTTGTTATAAAAGGACAAAATGTAAATAGATTAAATACTTATGAAGTTGAAATTCCAAATTATGCAGGTTATACAATGGTCAATGGGACTCAAGTTAGTCAATTGGATTTATGGCATAAGAGATAAGGATACATCAATGTTGGTAGATTGAAGGATATTGCAAAGAACTCCTTGGTTGAAGGTCTACCACAACTACCTAAGCAAGATTTGGATTATGTTTGTGAGGCATGTCCATTTCGAAAACAAGTATAAAGTCCTTTTTTCAAATGCAGGATTGCAAAGTAGAGGTCTTTTGGACTTGACTCATGTTGGAGTTAGACGTCTGCGGAAGCACGCGAACAGCACAAGGAAGAAGAAGAAGCTTGGAGCCCAAACACACAATACTGAATGTATTACTAGAGAATGTACAAAGATAAGTAGCCCATTAGGGCAATAGGCGTATATACAAGCCGGGGGAAAAAAACCTCCTAAAGAGGGAAAAAAGTGCCCCGGCGGTCCTAGTGTGTTCACACACATCACTACCTAAATATATCAACAAATCCCCCCTGGGAGTGATGCGGTGAACAAGGAGCTGGCACTCATGTATAAGGAAGTGCCAAGCTATGTGGAATCATTCCACAAAAGGAAGTAAGCCCAAAGCTTTGCGGAAAGCTTCAAACTTCTCCCTAGGCAGAGCCTTCGTGAAAAGGTATGCAATGTTCTCCTGCGTGGGCACATATGCCAAGCTGATCTCCCCAGCAGAGAACCTCTCCTTGACATAGTGATAATGCACCTCAATGTGCTTAGTGTGAGCATGGAACATAGGGTTCCTCGCAACTGCTAATGTGCTCTGACTGTCAGTGAAGATGGTGGTGGCAGAAGACTGGCCAACACCGAAATCAGCCATAAGGCGTCTGAGCCACACACACTCAACAGTCACTGTGAAAGCTTCCCTATACTCACCCTCACAATTGGAAGTGGCCACAGTAGGCTGCTTCTTGCTCAACCAAGATATACATGAGCTACCAAGCATGAAGCAAAAACCACTGGTGGACACACGAGTGTCATAGCAACCAGCCCAATCTGAGTCAAAAAAAGCATGCAAATCTGGCTGTAGTGATCCCCCCTTAGGATAAAACAACCCAAGTAGCCAACTACCACTCAAGTAGCGAAAGATGCGCTTAACCGCCTTCCAATGCGTGACTCCTGGGCAATGCATAAACCTGCTCATCTGTGAGACAGCAAACTGAATATCTGGTCGAGTAATGCATAAGTAAATCAAGCATCCAACTGCCTGCTGATAGAGAACAACATCAAATGCATCTCCAACATCATGAAGACTCAATCGTAAACCTGTCTCCATAGGAGTGGCAATAGGCTTACAGTCTTCAAGGCCAAAACGCTGCAATAATGTGTCAATATATTTGACACAAATCCATTCCACCATTAACTTGCATAAACTAAATGCCCAAATAGTGATGCAAATGCCCCAAATCAGACATCTCAAATGAGGCATGCAAATCAGCCTTAAAATCAGCAATATGCTTCTCAATAGGACCAGTGAGCAGCATGTCGTCAACATAGACAACAATGATCAGAAGCACATCATTAGCACGCTTAACATATAAGGTGCTCTCAGTTGGACTGTTCTCAAAACCATGTGCAATCAGATAGGCATGTATCTTCTCATACCAAGTACGTGGTGCTTGCTTTAAACTATATAATGCCTTCTTTAACCTGCACACCTGGTTTTCATGCACTTTCTACACAAAGCCACGGGGCTGAAAAACATACACTTCTTCATGCAAGTCACCATTCAGAAATGTTGTTTTAATGTCCAACTGATGTACATTCCAACCATGATGGGCTGCAAGTGCACAAATACTCCGAACAGTAGTCATACGGCATGTAGGTGCAAAGGTCTCATCAAAATCAATGCCTCTTTCCTGTGCATAACCCTTTGCAACAAGCCTAGCCTTATACCTGTCAACTGTACAATCAGGTTTACACTTCAGCTTGTATACCCACTTAGTGTCAATGGCCTTCTTACCAGGAGGCAAGTCACATAAAGACCATGTACCATTCTTCATTATAGCATCATATTCAGATTGCATAGCAGCCATCCAATTTTCTGAATTCTGTGCTTCATCAAAAGAAACAGGCTCATTCTTATCACAGAGACTAGATGCAGCCATAGCATAGCAATCTGATGCAAAGGAGGCACTATGAGAGCCTGAACGAGTACGATATGACAAAGGTGCATCTAATTTACTGTCACGCAAAGTTTGCACAAGCCATTTTGGCATAGTTTTTGCCTACTCAATATCAGCTCTCTCATCAACAAGTGCATCATGTAAATCTGCATCAGAAATGGAATGATCTGCATCATCATATGAAACCTGCAAAGGCTGAGAAGTTGCCTCATTAGGACCAACACTAGACTGTCCACCTGTAAAAAGAGGCATCAAAGTATCATACATGTCTTTGGAGCTAACAGATGTCTCCTTAGTACATGAAAGCAATGGCTGAATAGCATCTTCCACAAAGACAACATCACGGCTAACCAGAATGCGTTTAGTCTGTGGATGATACAGACGATAGCCTTTACTTTCAGAACTGTACCCAACAAAAATACATTTTATTGCCTTATCATCCAATTTTTTGCGATGTTGTTCATGCACTAGTGCATATGCCAAACAACCAAAAACATGCAGATGAGCAACAGATGGCTTGCGGTCATGCCAAGCCTCATATGGAGTGATAGACTGCAGTGCTTTAGTGGGAAACCTATTCAATACATATGCTGCACACATGACAGCCTCAAGCCAGAAACTATGAGGTAAAGCCTGACTCTTGACCATACACCTCGCCATCTCCATGAGAGACCTGTTCTTTCGTTCAGCAACTCCATTCTGTTGAGGTGTATACGGCATTGTACACTGGTGTTTTATCCCACGTTCAGCCAGAAATGCATTAAAATCAGAAGACATATATTCCCCCCCTCGATCAGAACGGAGGGTGCCCATTTTACATGCTGACAGATTTTCAACCAAAACCAAAAACTGTTTGAAGCACATGAACAATTTGGACTTTGCTTTGAGTGGATATACCCATGCATGCCTGGAAAAATCATCAATGAAAGTCACGAAGTAAAGGTAATTTCCAAAAGAGGGTATTTGCATAGGACCACAGACATCACTATGTACAAGCTGCAATTTCTGCGTAGCCTGAACTAAACCATCTTTTGGAAAGGAGGAACGCTGATTTTGCCCAAAATACAGCCTTCACATACATGTTTTCCAGGTGTCTCAAGCTTGGGCAAAGAAGACACCATATCAGATTTCTGCAGGCGTAGCAAACTAGCAAAATTCAGATGACCAAAGCGTGCATGCCAAAGCTTTGCATCTAAGATAGCCTGAGAATCATGAACTGCAGATGCCGAATCATTCACAGATCTTTCATAGTCTATGATCTTATACAGCCCACGACATAAAATGCCAGAAGCAATAATAACATCGCCATTTGACAGATCATGAACTGTACATCTGTCATCAACAAATTTCACAACCAAGCCAATCTTGGCTAATGTAGAAACTGATAACAGATTCTTCTTGATCCCTGGCACAAATAAAGCATCTGACAAGGTGAAAGAACTACCATCAGCAGTAGTCAGAATGATCTTACCAACTCCCATAACAGGATAAGAGGAGTTGTTGGTGCATGTGACAGTATTCCCTGTAGGGGTAGGCTCGAGTGAAGAGAAGAAACTGCGCTGCGAGGTAATATGTTTGGTCGCCCCACTGTCAAAGTACCAAACATCTGAGTCCACTGCAGACATGCACTGCTCATGAGAAGATGGGTCGAAATTGCAAACAGTAGTAAACACCCATTCTTCTTCCTGCACAGGATTAGCAGACTCTGTTTTTGGTGTAGAGGCTTCTGCAACAACCATTCCAGCCTCCTTTTTCTTTGCCTCTTTTGCAGCCAGTTTTGGACAGTTCTTTATGATATGATCATTCCCTTTACAGTACTTGCAAAACAATTATTGCTTTTCTGATTTCTTCTCATCTTTATCCTGGTTCTTCGAATGTGCAGCGTTTGCAGATTTCTGCTTACTAGTAGAAGAGCTCCATTTTCCTTTGCCCTTCTGACTAGCCAGGAAAGCTTGATCTGCAGCACGCATAATGGACCTGTTCTACCTCGACTGATCTTCCTACAACAGAACAGAGACTAACTCCTCAAATGATAAGGCATTCGGATTGCCTTTCATCATCAACCGAAGAGTAGAAGCAAAACTCTGATGTGAATCACGAAGACCATTCAGAACGGTCTGCACAAGTGAGCTATCTGGTATAACCTCATCAGCAGAAATCAACTGTTCCTTCAAGTCTTTGATCTTCGTTAGGAAACTGTCCATAGAATCACCTTCATTCATGTGCTCACTCTCCAACTGTTTTCAGAGGTAAGCAACACGAGCCTCATTCCTAGCTTGGTACAATGTGGTAAGTGTATCCCAAGCATCCCTAGCTGTTCTGCAAGAGCGAATATGAGGAATAATGGCATGTTTGACAGACAAAGCTATCAATGCATGTGTCTGGGCATCTCTACCATCCCAACAAATTTGCTCTGCAGTAGGTGCAATAGAAACAACAACACGAACAAGAATCTGCACAACATCATCTTCGACACCATCTTCATCAGCTCGAGCACCTGTATTTGCAGTACCTGTTGTTACAGGTGTAACAGGACGTCTTTCAACACCCTGCACAATGTTCCACAATCCTTTTGCAACCAATACATGTCGCATCATATAAGCCCACAATGGGTAGTTGGTACCATCCAACTTATCCTCAACAGCCAACATACGGAATACATCACTTCTTTCAGCCATGGCTGGTGACTAAAATACCTTGATGCAGAAAATTGACTGTATCTCAAAAAGTTGAACGGAACTGCCCAGACGAGTTCTGCTAAACCTATAGCAGACTTCGAGACTCTTATAGTGGCGAACAAAAACTAGTAAATACCTTTGGCACAAAAAGACAAAATAGCCTGCACAAGCGCTGCGATAGTGCGTTCGAAGGTCGAAACGAGCTCAGATCGCGATTTCGGCACCACAAAGCAAAGCAATTTTGATCTCTGAAACATCCTGAGTATGCTCACCAAATTTCTTGCAAATCTGAGACTGCAAACGGAGGAGTGTCGACGGCGCCCTAGATGAAGTGATGACCTGCTCTTATACCAATTGTTGGAGTTAGACGTCTGCGGAAGCACGCGAACAACACAAGGAAGAAGAAGAAGCTTGGAGCCCAAACACACAATATTGAATGTATTACTAGAGAATGTACAAAGATAAGTAGCCCATTAAGGCAATAGGCGTATATACAAGCAAGGGGAAAAAAACCTCCTAAAGAGGGAAAAAAGTGCCCCGGCGGTCCTAGTGTGTTCACACACATCACTACCTAAATATATCAACAATTCATACTAATGTATGTGGTCCATCTCAAGAAGAGTCCATGCTAGGTAGCAAGTAGTTTGTAACATTTATTGATGACTTCTCAAAGTTTACATTCATTTATTTTATGAAATACAAATAAGATGTGTTTGATATGTTCAAGAAGTTCAAATCACTCGTTGAAAAGAAAATAGGTCAAAGCATAAGAAGGTTGAGATCAAATGCACGAGGTGAGTATTTTTTGAATCAGTTTCTTGCATATTTGGAGGAAGAGGGAACTAAAAAGGAGACTACAAACAGATACACACCTCAACAAAATGGTGTGGATAAAAGAAGAATTAGTTCTATCTTGGAGAGGAGTAGGTGCATGTGAAATGAAAAGGACTTACCTCTTACTTTTTGGGCTGAAGCATACAATATGGCAGTTTATGTGATGAACATGTTACCACCTACTCAAAGTCATGTACAAAAAGCACCTTATGAAGTGTTTTATGGATCAAAATCAGATGTTTCTAATTGTAGAATTTCTAGAAGAATATGCTTTGTTCATGTTCCACAATAGTTAAGGTCAAAGTTGGATGCAGGGTCACAAAAAATGTTTTTCATTGGTATGGCAAAAGGCAACCAGGATATAGAGGTAATTGTTTAAAGAGATGTCATTTTTCATGAAGATAAATCTTGGTATAAGCATGAAGTGTAGGTAGATGAAGAAGAAACTACAAAAAGTCATGAAGAAGAGCAAAGTTCTCCAAGCTCACCAAAAAGTCAAATTACACATGAAGAGGTAACTCCCCCAATCAAAAGTTGAAGAAAATTCTATATTCACTTTCAAGGGAAATTGAGTCACAGGAATAAGAAAGTGAAGGTTCTACATCAAGAAGAACCCAATCTCAAAGGCAAGAAAAGCATGGTAGGACAAGAAGCCAATCAAGGTATCCAGTAAGAGAAAGAAGGCAACCACAAAGATTTTCTCACAAAGCTTATATGGCAAGACTTCTTGAGGAGCAGGAACCAACAACTTATAAAGACACATCAAAGGTAAAGAAATGGGTTAAGGCAATGGATGAAGAAATGGAAGCCTTGTATGAAAACAATACATGGAATTTAGTTCTAAGGCAATGTAACATGAAGGTAATCAGTAACAAATGGGTGTATAGGACCAAGAGAAACAATGATGGTTCAGTAAGTAGATATAAAGCAAGGCTTGTCTGTAAAGGTTGTGCACAGAGTTATGGCATCGATTATGAGGAGACATTTTCTCATGTTGCTAAGATATCAATAAAAAGGACATCAATAAGTTTTTCCACAATTAAGGTATGGAATTTTTTATCAATTAGTGATAAAAAATGCAGTTCTCAATGGTGATTTAAAAGAAGATGTGTACATGAAGCAACTTGCATGTTATGAAGATTCCAAGAAGCCTACACATGTATGTAAAATCTTGAAAGCATTATATAGTCTTAAACAGGCTCCAAGGGCTTAGAATTTTGGATTGGTAGAGTTTCTTGAAAAGCAAGGATCCAGGTGTTCGAATGCAGATACTTCTTTGTATGTTAACATTGAAGGATCATTGATTGTTTATATCTCAATTTATGTGGATGACTTGATAATAACATGAAACGATGAAGGTGAAATAGACAAGATCAAAGTAGAGCTTGGATATGATTTTAAAATTTTAGATTTAGGAGAATTGACCTACATTCTTGGAATCGAAGTTATGAAGAAAGAAGATGGTGTATATCTTCTACAAAAGAAGTATATTTCAAATTTATTGAAGAAATATGAGATGGAGCATTGCAAGAGTATCAGTAATCTGATGGAACCCCCTTACTCCAAGAATTTTCCCCCCATTCACCCCAAGAATTTGCCTCTCAATGCCTTACTCCCAAAATCCCACCCCTCCAATGTTTGCAAATTTGCCCCCCATGCTCACAAATTGGCCCGCTCCATCCTTCGCAAATTTTCCCTTTACCCCCCCCCCCCCTCGCACTAATTCATTGAGGAACTACAAGATTTGATTCACGAAGCATGAAACATAAGTCACATGTCTTCTATCCAATCAAGGCCATTACTTCACCCCTTGAGCTAAAAGATGATTCATTCTTCAGTGAATGGGTCATGCATAATTAAGTGCATAGAAGTTGTTGCAAGCTATG
>CM035434.1:83119566-83219566 GCA_020310875.1 Ceratopteris richardii
GAAGGCTACACCCTTTATTGTAACTTTGGTAGATCATCATCGAGTCATGCCACTAGGCATAATTGACAAGGTACTCATGAAAATTCAAGGTTGTTAATTTCTCTGGGATTTTGTGGCTATCACCTTGCCTTAGGAGACCCTTTATCCTCTACTTCTGGGAAGGCCTTGGTTGAGGCAAGCCAAAGCATTACAGGATTGTGGAAGGAATAGGCTATGGTTTTGTAAAAAGGCTAATGATCAGTTGCAGATACACTAAGAGGAATGATGTGACAGTACAAAGGCAACTGGATATACAATGGACACTCATCTAATGCCTTCTCCACCCCACGAAGATGATAATATGTTGAATGGGATGATGGGTAGTGCACATTGCTGCACAATCAAAATAAGTGAAAGAAATGAAAATTTTGCAAAGGAAGTACAGGGAGGCCAAAAAGAGGCAAAAATTGAAAATTTGAGTGCAAAAAATAAATATTCTCACTTAAACAATAATGGAAGAGGTAAATTAAGTGATTGCAGGGAACTAGATGCAAAAGTCAAAATAAGGTCTCATGTGGCCCAAATTGGGCACCTCTCCTAATTTGGCCCAAGTAGGTGAGAATTCTCAAGTAGCCAAAGTGGCCAATTTAGGTGCCTAATGTTTGCTAATTTTCATGAAGGACCACCTCAAAGTAGGCACCTAGCAGGCATTGGGCAAGTAGGCAAAGAGCCCTTCTTTGAACAAAATGGGCCATTTTCTCTTAAGAACTAACTCTTCCAGTGGAGAACGGTGGACAAGCTCACATTGTGCAGGCACCTCTCGGGAGGCAGAAACCTCCAATTAGGCCACTTGACCAAAGTGTTATACAAGGAGGAGATAGGTAATCATGACGAATTCAACAATTTTATGGATGTAGGGCCAAAAAATGTGAAAATTATGGAGGCACGTGAGGAGGCTAATTTTTGTGTTGTTTGTGTGTTGCCATAGACCTCAAATTCCAACAATTGGTATCAGAGTAGGTTGCTGCTTCATGTAGGGTGGCGTCAACACCCGTTCGGACACAGTATCACAATCTCATGAAAATTGGTGAGTATACTTAGAGTGATTAGAAGTTCAAAAGATCTTTGCTGTGTGGTGTCAAAATTTTAATATGAGCTCATTTCGACCTCTGAATGCACTATCACAATGCTTATGCAGGCAATTTCGTTCCTTTGTGCCAAACATATACACAAGTTTTGGTTTGCTAGTACAAGCACCTGGAAGCCTACTACATATTTAATAGAGCTTGACAAGGTGGTTCTGTTCAACTTTTTGAGATACAATCATTTTTTTACATTAGGATATTTAGTTAGTGGCCATGGCTGAAAGCAATGATGTATTTTGTATGTTGGTTCTTGAGGATAGGTTAGATGTTACTAATTACCCATTGTGGGCATATATGATGCATCATCTATTGGTAGCAAAAGGACTATGGAATATCACGCAAGGTGTTGAAAAAATTCTTACTACACTTGAAAATATAGTTATTGAAGGTGATGCAGATGGCATTGAAGATGATGATCTTTTGATTCCTGTTCATGTTGCAATTCGTGTTGCACCTACTATAGAGCAACTTTGTTGGGATGGTAGAGTTGCTCAAGCAAATGCATTGATAGCTTTGTCTATCAAACATGCCATTATCCCTCACATTAGCTCTTGTAGATAGCAAAGGATGCTTGAGATACACTTACAACCTTATACCATGCAAGAAATGAGGCTCATGTTGCTTACCTCCAAAAACAGTTGGAGAGTGATCACATCAATAAAGGAGATTCTATGGATTTTTTTTTCATAAAGATCAAAGATTTAAAGGAGCAGTTGATTTCTGCTGATGAAGTCTTGCTAGATAGTTCACTTGTGCAGACTGTTCTTAATGGTCTTCCATATTCATATCAAAGTTTTACTTCTACTCTTTGATTGATGATGAAAGGAAATCTAAATGCCTTAACATTTGAGGAGTTAGTCTCTGCTTTGTTGTAGAAAGATTAGTCCATGCAAAACAGGCCTATTACGTGTTGCAAATAAGGTTTTCATAGCTACTCAGAAGGGAAAAGATAAATGGAGCTCATCTACCAGTAAACAAAAATCTGCTAGTGATGCACATGTGAAGAAGAAAGACAAAGATGAAAAGAAAACATAAATGCAAAAACAATTTTGCAAATATTGTAAAGGAAATGATCATGTCATAAAGAGTTGTCCAAAATTGGATGCAAAAGAGGCAAAGAAGATGCACCTATGATCCAACTTCTCATGAGTAGTGTATGCCTATAGTAGACTCAGATGTTTGTTATTTGATAGTGGGGCAACCAAACATAGTACCTCACAATGCAGTTTCTTCAACTCACTTGAGTCTACCCCTACAAGGAATAATGTCACATGCATTAAAAACTCCTCTTATCCAGTAATGGGAATTGGTACCATTTTGACTACTACTAATGGTAGTTCTTTCGTATTGTCAGATGCTTTGTATGTACGAGGGATGAAGAAAAATCTGTTGTTAGTTTTTGCACTAGCCAAGATTGGTTTGTTTGTCAAATTTGTTGATGATGGATGTAATGTTCATGATCTCTCAAATGGCGATGTTATTATGGCATCTGGCATTTCATGTTGTGGGTTGTATAAGCTCATAGAGTATGCAAAATTGTGAATGATTCAGCATGTGAAGTTCAAGATTCTTAGGATATTTCAAAAGCAAAGCTTTGGTATGCACGTTTTGGTCATCTGAATTTTGCCAGTTTTCTACACTTGCAAAAATAATGGTGTCCTCTCTACCCAAAGTAGTTGATGCACCTTGTAAAGATGTTTGTGAAAGCTATATTTTGGGCAAAATGGAGCATTCATCCTTCCCAAAAGATGGTTCAGTTTGAGCTACTAAAAAAATTGTAGCTTGTTCATAGTGATGTCTATGGTCCTATGCAGACACCTTCTTTTGGAAACTACCTTTACTTTCTTACTATTATTGATGATTTCTCCAGACATGCATGGATGTATTCATTGAAAGCAAATTCTAAAATGCTTATGTGCTTGAAAGTTTTTGGTTATGGATAAAAGATGGGCATGCTCCATTTTGATAGGGGGAGGGGAATTTATGTATTTTGATTTTAACGCATTTTTGGATGAGCGTGGGATAAAACATTAGTGTATAATGCCATATACACCTCAAAAAATTTGAGTTTCTCAAAGAAAGAACAAGTCTCCCATGGAGATTGCAAGGTGTATGGTCAAAAGTTAGGCTTTACCATATAGCTTTTGGCTTGAGGTTGTTATGTGTGTGCCATATATACTTAATAGGTGTCCCACCAAGCACAGGAATCTATCACTCCATATGAGGTTTGGCATCGTTGAAGGCCATATCTTGCTCATTTGCATGTCTTTGGTTGTCTGGAATATGCATTAGTGCCTGAACAACAACATAGGAAACTAAATGATAAAACAATGAAATGTATTTTTCTTGGGTATGATTCTAAAAGCAAAGGATATTGTCTATATTATCCATGGAGTAAATGCATTGTGGTTAGCCATGATGTTTTTGTGGAAGATGCAATTCAGCTATTATTTTCATGTACCAAGGAGACATCGGTTAGCTCTAGACATGTGTATGACACATTGCTACCTCTTTTTATAGGTGGATAGTCAATTACTAGTCCAAATGAGGCAATTTCTTAGCCTTTAAAGGTTCCACATGATGATGCACATCATTCCATTTATGATCCTAATTTACATGACAAAATTCAATTTTTTGTCAGAATGGCAGATCAATCTAGAGTCCATCCCGTAGGACTTGTGCGGAATGTGCCCATTACTTTACAAGGTACAACCTTCAAAATGAACTTTGTTATACTAGATCTGCCGGAATCCACTTTGGATTACAACCTTCTATTCGGCCGACCTTGGCTGAAGCTTGCGAAGGTAATACAGGACTGGTCTGCACAAGAGCTTACGTTGAAAGATGCCAACCGTAGATATGTGGTAAAATTAGATGCTATACAACCTTGCAAACTTCACGCCAGACCATATTTTGCTGAACCAGTCCACATGTTAGATGGACTATCAGATGATGAAGAAGAGGAATTTCTGAAGAATAACGCTGATTTAATGTCTTTAGGGACTGTTGATCTACAGTCCGTTATAGATAACTGGAACACTTCAGTTTGTACAATAGTACCTATCATCGAAAAAACTAAGCAGGAAGATATTGTCCCAACACATGGTGATGAATTTCAATCGCTGTTCAAGTCAATAGACGATACAGAGAAACCGCAACAGTTTTATGTCTCCGAAGACCAATTGACCACGTACAATCTAGGAGACGAAGATCATCCACGACCTGTAAAGATAAGGTAAAACTTACCGGAATCATTTAAAACTGACTTGATTCAACTTCTTCGCGAATTCTCAGACGTCTTTGCATGGTATTACAAAGATATGAAAGGATTAGATCCGCGCATCTATCAGCACAGAGTCATGTTGAAGCCTGAAGCTAAACCGAATAAGCAGCCCAGCTACCGGATGAATCCCAATTATGCATCACAGGTAAAAGCCAAACTTGATAGATTATTAAAGGTCGGATTCATCGTACCAGTGGAGCATGCTGAATGGATCTCACCAATTGTGATTGTGCCAAAGAAAAATAAGCAACTGCGAATCTGCGTGGATTACCGAAAATTAAATGCAGCAACCATACCAGACCCTTTCCCGATCCCCTTCTTGGATACCATGCTCGATAGGGTAGCAGGACATGAAATGTATTCATTCTTAGATGGATACAGTGGTTACAATCAGGTTAGAATGGCTGAAGAAGATATACCAAAAACTGCCTTCATTACCAATTGGGGTGTCTTTGCTTGCACTGTAATGTGGTTCGGATTAAGAAATGCACCAAGCACCTTTCAGCAATGTATGCAGGAGATTTTCTCTCATTATCTCACTTCGTTTATGCAAGTATATCTCGATGACTTCTCGATTTTTGGGAAAATGATGGCACATTTGCTTCATCTACGATGTTGTTTTGAAAAGTGCCGAGAGTACAGACTCTGCCTTAACCCAAACAAATCTGTGTTTGCCGTTTCATGTGGCAAAATACTTGGTCATATTGTATCTGCCCAAGGTATCAGAGTAGACCCAGATAAGATTTCGGCAATTTTAGAAGCCCCAGTACCCGCTACTCCAAAAGAAGTAATGCGTTTCATGGGTCAAGTACGGTGGCATGGCAGACACTTACGGTGGCTTGCTCATCTGGTTGTACCACTGAACAGACTAATCACCAAAACTCCCTGACAGTTTGAATGGACTCAAGAATGCCAAACCACATTTGATCGACTCAAGTATTTATTGACGCAGGCACCAATCTTACAACCACCGGACTGGGACAATCCGTTCCATGTTTTTGTCGACGCTTCAGATCTTGCGATTGGCAGTGTTTTGATGCAGCAAACAAATAAGTGGTTTCGCCCCGTTTATTATGCCAGCAGAAGGCTTGCACCAGTAGAAAAGAACTATTCCACCACCGAAAGAGAATGTCTAGGATTGATTTACTCGATCAAAAAGTTCAGACATTATCTACTAGGCTGGAAATTCACATTTCATGTGGATCATGCTGCCCTCGTCTATCTAGTAAGACAACAACATTTAGGTGGACGATTAGCACGATGGGTGCTTCTCTTGAAGGAATTCGATTATGAAGTCATTCACCGACCCGGAAATGCACATGCCTTAGCAGATTTCTTATTTCGTCTAGATTCCGGTGAAGCTCCGATAGGCATAGATGACACGACTCCAGCAATCTATAGTTCCGAGCCACTGACCGATGAGACCGTCGAATCACAAGCACCACCTACATATTATGATCAGATTCTAACTTTTCTCACCGAAGGATGCTTTCCATCCCAGACAGCCAAACCAGTCCGAAAGAAAATTGCAGTCTTTAGTCGCCGATTCCGGTTAGTTGCTGGAGAACTATATTATGTAGATCACACCAGAATCCTACTTCGCTGTGTCCCTCCGCATGACATTAACTCAGTCATCACGATGGCTCACTCGACCCCTACTGGTGGTCACTTTGCCACAGATTTGACTCACCGAAAAGTTCTGCAAGGAGGTCTCTGGTGGCCAACTATGTACAGAGATGTGGCCCAATTTGTCAAACACTGCGATAACTGTCAAAGGTCTGGACAACCACTGCAACGACACTTCTTTCCCTTGCAGCCTATTATGCCACTCGAACCATTTCAGAAATGGGGATTAGATTTTATCGGTCCAATCACACCTCCAGCAGTCTTCAGTAACAACAGATACATACTAACCTGTACAGACTACGCAACGAGATGGGTAGAAGCTTGGGCTTTACGGTCTGCTACAGCGGTTGCAGTAGCAAAATGTTTGCTAAAAGATGTCTTCCCACGATTTGGCTTACCACTCGAATTGGTGACAGATCAAGGTACTCACTTTGTAAATCAATTAATGAAGGCACTCACCCAATCATTCCAGGTGACACACAAACTCAGCTCTCCGTATTACCCTCGTGCCAATGGTTTGGCCGAAAGTACAAACAAATCACTGTTGAATATCCTCCGGAAACTAATCATGGAAGCACCGGAAAGATGGGATCAACTACTACCTGCAGTATTACGGGCATACCGAACTACATATAAGGTAACAACAGGCTTGACACCTTTCAAACTAGCTTATGGCTTAGAAGCAATAGCACCCCTGGAAGTAGTCATCCCAAGTCTGCGTGTAGCAATCACTCAGAAGATGCTACTGGAAGATTCGCTGACAGCACGAATGGACGCGCTCAGAGAACTTGATGAGCACCGATGGCTCAGCTTTTTAACCATGCGCAAAGTACAACTAAGGCAAGCCAAGACACACGATCGACATTTGAAAACTCCAATCTTTTCGGTAGGTCAGCTCGTACTCTTCTACAACGCAAAGTCGGATAGAGTAGCAGGAAAGTTCAAACTACGATGGTTCGGCCCGTTCAAAGTCTCAGAACAAGTCGGTCCGGCGACTTTTCGGTTGACTACGTTGACTGGAAATCCACTCCCAAAAGTAATCAATGGGTCGAAGCTGCGGCCATATCATCACGCCACTAGCCCGCATTAAATTTTTCGGCGGTGGACCGCGTTTTGTTTAATCTTTTCTTTTTTCTTCCTTCTTCTTTTTATAATTAGCCGTGTTTTGAAAAATCTTTATGTTACCAGCCGCCCCCTTGCCAGTCACTCAAGCACACATGCCAGCATGCAAACCGTATCATTCACGCACCGCACAATGATACCCCCATCCTTTCCCTCCCCACCATGAAGTTCCTACTTAACCCCTTCGGCAGCACCAAAAATAGCTATTGTGTTTTGTGTTAGTATTCTGTACAACTCTTGTGTTCTCTCTTCGTGCTCGTATTTTGTATCAGCAAACACCATGGAAGCGCTAGCAAACTACGCTGCCTTCTGTGATGGTATCCGTACCGAGATAGGTGAATACCTGCATTGCAAAGGGTTGGCCAACTTCGCTGAGTTTCCCTAGCACTCAGTGGAAGCCCATCCCTTCTTCGCGCAAATCATCTCTGCCATTTCCCAGTCCCCCGCCACCGAACGCCAATGGATTTTTCCTTCGCTACCCTCCAAAACCGTCATCACCTTCCCCGCCTTTTCTGAAGCTTTCCGCCTCACCCCACAAGGCCGAGAAAATGGCCCCAGTATCCCCCTTGCCCGCATGGCCAAACTATTCCCCCGCTCTTCCTCCAACGAGTATGCTATTCTCTGCCGTCCTGAACCCGAACGATCCACCCTGCAATTCTTAGTCGCCATACTCAACCTTCAGAAGCGCACCTACGGCATCTCACGCCTATTTTATTCCGCCCTAGATTTAGCTGCCCGAGAACCAGTCAATTTCGCCTCCTACTTTTTTCAGAGAATCCACAAAGAGTGCGTAGCTATAGTAAAGCAGGTAAACAAGGGAAACACCCCACGCTCCCGCCTCCCCCATATCCCATCCTTCCTTTTTCCGACCATTCTTGCCGCACAACCCCCACCCCGAGGTCCCGTACTTAGGCACGAAGAATCAGTCCAACCACTCGACGAAGATGAAGAAGAGGATGAGGAGATCAACCAACTCTTCCGCAATAAGAGAATCCGGATCAGCTCC
This sequence comes from Ceratopteris richardii, assembly GCA_020310875.1. Classification (NCBI taxonomy): domain Eukaryota; kingdom Viridiplantae; phylum Streptophyta; class Polypodiopsida; order Polypodiales; family Pteridaceae; genus Ceratopteris; species Ceratopteris richardii. Next base: position 83,127,728 of record CM035434.1, read on the forward strand.
TCAGAAAGCGAAGCACAAGGATCCGCCCGAAAGAATCAGGACACCCGAAACGAAGAACAAGAAGAGACCTTCCACGACACAGCCACTTCCATCCACAACGAATCATCAGCCGACCACCACGACCAGCAGAATCACACAGAAACAGAACTAGTCTCAACCGAAGAAGCATCAGAACGACGAGAAGACGAACAACAAGTGGCAGACAGCACACTCGACACCCTACTGAAGGCCGTCGAATCCACCACCGCACATACTACAAGTGAACACCAACCCGTCAATCAGGGAACTCACACTGCATCCCCTGGTCCTCAATCCCCACCAGTCAACCCTCCCCCCCCCACCCATTTCTGAATCCTCTTCTTCCTCCCTCAACTATTCGCCCCTGACATCCCCCCAAATCCAAACCCAAACCTCCGCACAACCGCAACACCCCCTTCTCCTTCCCGCCATTCCGGTCTTTTCCTAGCTGGCAGCCATGGGCCAAATGCTCATCACCCTTTCACAACAACTTCCGGTACAGCTGAGCGAAGTCACGAACACGATTCGTCAAGACTTGCAGCACAAAGTCGACCTACTGGAAGCCGACATCAGCCCTCTCCAAGAAGAAGTCGACGCTGTAAAAGCAGAGAATCATCAATTACAGACACAATTAGCAGATCTCCAAGCACAGTTTTTGGCACAACAGGCCTTGATACAGCAAAGGGATGCAGCACTGGAGCAGCTTGCCGCCAAAGACCAGCTATTACACGGAGCGCACGAAGAAATCCGGGAATTGAAGACCGCACTACAGGAAAAAGAAGATATCAGCTCATCTCTCGAGGAATTGGTCGAAGAAACGAAGGCCCAATTGCAGGAAACCATCCAAAAAAATCAGGACCAACAGAGAGAAGCAGAACAAGTCAAAGACGAGCTACGAAGAGCCCAAGAATGAGGAGGTCAACCGAATGCTAAGACACCAATTAACCAGGGAAGCCAAATACCAAAAGGATCTAGCAAATGCTCGCAGAGAACGAGATGCATACTACAAAACTATCGAATTTCAGAACCAGCAACTCGAGCGACTAGATAACCAGTTGCAAAATCAGAAGGATCGAGTCACTGATATGCAGAAGCAAGTCACCGAAATAAAGACATCCCGGGACGCTGCATTATCCAACGAATTCTATTTACAAGAGGCCTTCTTACAGACCCAGGCTGAAATTTTGTTAACCCAAGCCATAGCTATTAGCTCCGTTAGAACGAACGCTCAGTTATTAGAACCGACTACTTTAGTTCAGATGATAGAAACCATTAAAAAGAAAATCACCCGAACGTTTAGGCTCGCCCGAAACATGTATTTAGAAGGACTCGTAGCAGAACCATAGGCACCTGCGGGTTCGAGTCCACCGTGTGTGCCAGTGTTAGACGGCCACCGAATAAGGACAAATGTACTAGGACAGGCATCTTAAATGTAAAAGAACCTTTCGGGAAACGCGCAGGTAACTAAAGATTCGCGTACCCTTGTAAAAAAAAATCTTCTATATAAGGCAATGAGAAAAGAGTGGCCGAGAGCCCGTTTGGGGAATTGTAAGTGTACTGTTTGAAGTGTGTATGTCGTTGAGACGATTAAACTCTACTCTGTTCTGTTCGGTTCTGGGCTCCGTCTAGTCGTTTATTCGCACTGTAGTGCAGAGTTACGAATTGGTAGTCTTGTGTATGAATCTGTTCGGTAATGGTTGAGTGTATCTCTGAGTGTTATTAAGTTGCAGTGTGTTGTTTGTCAGTCTTTATGCTGAATAAGGGAATGTGAAAAGCAGTCCCGAACTGTCTGCGTGTTAACATTTTCTGTAAGTGACCAAGTTCGATACATTAGTTTGCATTCACTGTTGATTCCGATCACAGGAAGACTAGTATCTGTAATGGTCGAGGTGCGAGTAGGACACTGTTAAATCTGTGACTAGTCGATTGTTGTTAGGAGATTTGTTGCTCGAGTTGGGCATACGGTGAGTTTGCATAACTTCAGGGTATAGATGTATGGTTGGTATACCTGTCTGTTCTGAAGAAGTGCGTATTAGGTGATCTTTGTTTACTGAAGTATATTATTCTATTGGATACAAGTAACCGGACTACTGCTCAGATAGCTATAGCAGGAACAGTTTGGAAGTTCTAAATCCAGTACACCGAACAGTTTTCAGTTGTTCAGAGTTGAGTACTGAGCTAAGGCACGAGAGAGCATTTATGCTCGTGTAAGAAGCTGGGAAAATAGTACAGGGCCTCTGTCTAACAGACCCCTACCACTCCCAAGAACCCACGTGGCTAAGAGTTAATTTACTTTTAACTATCACGGTAGAAGTGATTAGATCGACCAGCTAACCTGCACACGGAAGAATAGAGAGTCGGGGACGCCCAACATTCTTAAGTATTTGGAGTCCGAAATCAGAGTCTGTAGACTCACGGCTAACAAGTGGCAATAAGTTTACTATCTTTAAGGCCAGAATTCTGCAATAATGTGTCAATATATTTTGTTTGACACAAAGCTACTCTGCCATCAACTTGCATAAATTGAATGCCGAAATAATGATGCAAGTGCCCAAAATCTAACGTCTCAAATGAGGCATGCAAATCAACCTTAAAATCAGCAATATGCTTCTCAATAGGACCAGTGAGCACCATGTCATCAACATAGACAACAATGATGAGAAGCACATCATTTGCATGCTTAACCTATAAGGTGCTCTCAGTTGGACTGTTCTCAAAACCATGTCCAATCAGGTAGGCATGTATCTTTTCATACCAAGCATGTGGTGCTTGCTTCGAACCATATAATGCCTTTTTCAACCTACACAATTGGTTTTCATGCCCTTTCTACACAAAGCCATAGGGCTATAAACATATACTTCTTCACGCAAGTCACCATTCATAAATGCATTTTTAATGTCCAACTAATGTACGAACAGTGGTCATTCGACATGTAGGAGCAAAGGTCTCATCAAAATCGATGCATCTTTCTTGAGCATAACCCTTTGCAACAAGCCTAACCTTACATCTGTCAACTACTCCATTAGGCTTATGCTTTAGCTTGTATACCCACTTAGTGTCAATGGCCCTCTTGCTAGGAGGCAAGTCACAGAAAGACTAGGTACCATTTTTTATGATAGCATCATATTCAGATTGCATAGCAGCCACCTCGGCAATGCATAAACCTGCTCATCTATGAGACAACAAACTAAATATCTGGCTGAGTAATGCATAAGTCAATCAAGCATCTAACATCCTCCTGATAGAGAATAGCATCAAATGCATCTCTAGCATCATGAAGACTCAATCGTAAACCTTTCTCCATAGGAGGGGCAATAGGTTTACAGTCTTCAAGGCCAAAACACTGCAATAATGTGTGAATATAATTTGTTTGACACAAAGTTATTCTGCCATCAATTTGTATAAATTGAATGCCCAAATAATGATGCAAGTGTCCAAATCTGACATCTCAAATGAGGCATGCAAATCAGCCTCAAAATCAGCAATATGCTTCTCAATAGGACCAGGGAGCAGCATGTCATCAACATAGACAACAATGATCAGAAGCACATCATTTGCATGCTTAACGTATAAGGTGCTCTTATTTGGACTGTTCACAAAACCATGTGCAATCAGATAGGCATGTACTTTTTCATACCAAGCACATGGCACTTGCTTCAAACCATATAATGCCTTTTTCAACATGCACACTTGGTTTTCATGCCCTTTTTCCACAAAGCCATGAGGCTAAAAAACCTGCACTTCTTCATGCAAGTCACCATTCAGAAATGCAAATTTTAATGTCCAACTGATGTCCATTTCCAACCATGATGAGCTACAAGTGAACAAATGCTACAAATAGTAATCATTTGGCATGTAGGAGCAAAGTTCTCATCAAAATCAATACCTCTTTCCTGAGCATAACCTTTTGCAACAAGCCCAGCCGTATACTTGTTGACTCTTCTATCATGCTTACCCTTCAGCTTGTATACCCACTTAGTGCCAATGGCCTTCTTGCTAGGAGGCAAGTCACATAAAGACCAAGTACCATTTTTCATAATAGCATCATATTATGATTGCATATCAACCATCCATTTTTCTGAATTTTGTGCTTCATCGAATGAAACAGGCTCATTCTCATCATAGAGACTAGAGGCAATCATAGCATAGCAATCTGATGTAAAAGAAGCACTATGAGAGCTTGAACGAGTATGATATGACAAAGGTGCATCTAATTTGATATCACACAAAGTCTGCACTAGCCATTTTGGCATAGTTTTTGCTGCCTCGATATCAGCTCTCTTATCAACAATGCATCATGTAAATCTGCATTAGAAAGGGAATGATCTACATCATCACATGAAACCTACAAAGTCTGAGAAATTGCCTCATTTGGACCAATGCTAGACTATCCACCTGTAAAAATAGGCTGCAAAGTGTCATACATATCTTTGGAGTTAACTGATGTCTCCTTAGTACATGAAAGTAATGGTTAATAACATCTTGCACAAAAACAACATCATGGCTAACCAAAATGCATTTAGTTTGTGGATGATACAGACGATAGCCTTTGCTTTCATAATTGTTCCCGACAAAAATACATTTCACTGATTTATCATCCAATTTCCTTTGTTGTTTTTCAGGCACTAATGCATATGCCAAACAACCAAAAACAGACAAATTAACAAATTAACAACAGATGGCTTGCAACCATGCCAAGCCTCATATGGAGTGATAGATTGCAATGCTTTAGTGGGACGCCTTTTAAGTACATATGTTGCACACATAATAGGCTCAAGCTAGAAACTATGTAGTAAAGCTTGACTCTTGAACATACACCCCACCATCTCCATGAGTGACAAACAGGGAATAGATCCATGCATGTGTTTGCCTGCCTGTCCCTTGCTAGCTTTTCTAGCCTTCTTGGCAGTTCCTTTGAATGCTTTCAATTCTTTGCTAGTCATTTTGTGTTCTATAGGCAAATCGTATGCCAAACACATGTAGACAATTCGAGTAAGAGCACAACAACCGTGGATGACATGTTTTTTTTCCCATCTTTGCTCATATAAATATAACTACTCAATAATCCAACTAGCTAGATCTATGGTTTGGGTCCCAATGCATGCTAGATATAATCTAAACCAGATGTGTTTCTGAGGGATGGTGAAGCAATCCTGAGCTGGGAATTCAAAATTTTGCATGCATATGTGTAACGGCTTAAAGAGTTCCGGTGTAATAGGTGAAATATCTGCCCATTTCAAAACATCACCATGTTTCATGGGCTCTGGAATCAATCTTTTGCACTCTGTCGACGTGTGAGTTCCATGGATCTTAAGCGCAGCCCGAATGAGAAATTTTGAGAGATAAAAATTATTTTAAGGGGGTTCATTTACCAAAACAGAAGAATGAATGTTCCGGGCAAATCCTTGTGCTCTTATTCTTGAAGTGTGGTTACCAGGTAGTAGCATCTATAAAAATCAGGTTTGGGTAATGGGTCACTTAAGTATTTTGTAAAAACTGCTCTAGCCCAAATGTGCTTTAACTCTTCTGTATTTTGGAGCTCTTCAAATTCTTTGGAGAAAAATTGATACTTGCCCCACTTAATATTATCAAAACTCAGCATGGCATAAAAAATAAAGTCTGCATCCCCCAAGGGTCCTGCTAAACATTGGAACCAATGAGAGTTGTTGTGAACTTTTTTGGTGTATCCCATGGGAGGTTCATCAATTGGCATTGGTCCTGGGAAGCCCTGAAACTCTGGCGGTTGTAATGTAAAATATGATTCAACCAATAAATCACCGAAATTGACCACCGGTGCACTGGGGCCAGTTGCGGATTGTCCGTTTGTCTGCATGATGAGTGATGCAAATGTGGAGAAGATTTGCTACAAAAGATTAGTACATTAGTATGGAAATTAATCATTATCCCATTAAAGTGAGACTGTAATCGCTTTCCATAGCCGATGTGTAACCCGTTGTGGACAAGATTTGAAGTCAAACCTCTACATTGCAACATAAGGATGATGATTATGTTGTTATTCCCAGGAACCTCAAATACAGTCTTCGTGTCACTTCACGCGAGCAGTATGCAAGCATGTATATGGATTCTATCCGGGAGCCAGATATGTTTTGGAACAAGTTAGCTAAAGATTTTTTTTCTGGAAGAAGGTGCATGCAAGAAAGGCGATCATATTGACACGTTGATCTTTCATTCTAAATAACGAGTGGACATGCAATAGGGAGAATCGAGGGCAGCGAAGGAAATTCAGCTCTCTCATTTATCGAGGGCATCGAAGGCCAATTCATCATTCTTTTTTTTCGGGCAGAAAACGCTGGGAAGGCGGGATTCATTCGTGGAAGGAGGAGGGATTCTCGAAGAGAGACAGAGATAGGCAGAGGGGAGAGATCGGAGTGTGGATCACCATCGAAAGAAGTTGGTGATGCCACAAGCTTCAATCATCTAAGAAGTAAAAGATGAAGGTTGGCTGTTGTGTAAATGAGTAGAGAAGGAGCTGGACGGGACTTGTGTGAATGAATAGAGAAGGGTCAGCTGCAGCAGAACAAGGAAAACAAGTGCGAGACAAAAGAAGAAGGTTGCTTCGGGACAGACCTGTTCTGTCTCAGAAGATTTATGTGTACTTGAATCTATCCTGAAGTTTGCAAGGGAATTCTGCTCGTTAAAGTTCTTCTTGATTTATGTACGAGGAGTGTTCTCTTGGGATGGAGGCAACTGCTGTTGCTTGAAGAATAAAGCATGGAGGCAACAGGCAGCTGCTGTTGCTTGGAGGCGATTCTAAACTGATCAAAGAGCAAGGGATAAGCCCGACAGGATTTAGGAATTACCAGTTATGTGGGAATCAGCAAAGCAGAAGAGGGCAAGACCAATAATATTAAGATTATTGACTTTAGATATGGGACGCTAAGGCTCTTGTACACTACTTGTATACAGCTGAAATTTACTCAGAGTCTTTGGAGGAGTGTGTAGTTGATCTCTTGGCATTAGCAGAAAAGTACAATGTCAAGCAGTTAAAGACCCTCTCTGAACGGCACATAATCTGGAAGTTGCATTTTGGGAATGCTCTATCTCACTTCGATCATAACGTGGCAGACACAGGATGCTGGAAATGCAAGATTATAGATGCAACCAGGCCAATATGAAGCTAAATGATACAGTAGTTGGGATAATTCCCTGTGTTTATATATTAAGTTCAGCCTATTACAACAAGATCTTCAAGATACTCAACATCACAGGTTTATTACTTATTTCCCAACCAAGTTTTCTGAATCTCGTGAATTTTATTTCGTATGCGCTTGTGGAAACGTGGATATGAGTTCTACTTTTCTTCTAATGTAGTTAGACATTGCATACGTGTATGATGCTAAGGGTAAATACGCTTGCTTCTTTGTCTGTGTGAACGCTCTCTCACATATGAAGACTGCACGTTTTCGAGAACATATGGGCCAGATGGATGAAAGTTCTGATATCTGCTATGAAATAGCACATTACTCTGATGGTAATTAATTTCAAATTAGATGAAAGTTACTGCTCTTGATATTTTCTTGTAGGTGCTGACGTTCATGCAGTGCCAAACAACTTTGCAATTCTCATTACTCGTAGGAACGAATGTTGGTTTATTGGTGGTCATGCATATATTCTCTAGTCAATACCTCATATTATCATGACTTGGACAACCTCCGTTATCCTGAAATGTTTTGTATGTGAGAGGATCGTCTGTTGGGTTGAAATTGCTGAGAATGCCAAGAATCTCATCGTAGGGTTTTTTTTTCAATACAGCTTGAAGTAGGCTGCAGTAGTCGTTGCTCTTATAATGCTGGTTTACATCACTATTAAGCACCTTCCTATGACATTTGTTCCCCTATGAATGAAAAATATCTTGATAGACCAGTTTTATTTTTTTTAGGCGGAATGATATTTTAAACAAAAATAGTGCAAGTCATGAGGATCTGATGGTAGATAGGCATCAAGGCAGAGAGTAATGGAAACAACACTTCATTAAGTTCTTTGATGGCATTGTGCACCAATACACCGTGTTTTTCCTTTTAATTGGATGCCTCCATAATCTCCCAAATCTAACTCTATATCTTACTTCCACAACCTCCTTTTTTGGAATCCACGCGACATTTCTTTTGTGTTAAAGTAGGACATATCATAACAACGATTATTTCGCTAAGTGAATGATCTGTGTTCAAATCACAATGCATGTAAACGATAAACATTAGTTGGTTTGATTCCAACGTAAAGTCGATCATGTAGATTTATCTCCACAATGTGAATAGTTCAGATCTAAATCCTTTTCTACGGTATTAGTTCCAATTGATACCGAAAGATAATGTGTATCTGTATTCAAATAATGATGCTTAGCCTAAATTAATACTCTTCTTCTTGTACAATTGAAGAATTTCTTCATAGTCAAATTGCTTTGTAACTTATATACTTACTGTTTAATGAGCTTATGAAGTAAAGCGATGCTGATGGCACATATTTGAGAAGTAGTTGCATATTCTTTTCCTTAGAGAATAAATGAGAAACAAGTCATTAACACACAATTAGTACAAGTGGAATAGAAGAGAGCGAGATTAGCAAACTACGGCAAAAATAGATTGTGGCTAAATTTCCCTTTTCTTCCTCGAGTAATTAATCTCTAGTCTAAGACTTAAAGTAAAAGGTACTTCAAAAAGGTCTTCCTCTACTTCATCAATGTCCCATGTTTCTTTAAAACGAGCTCTTTGCTATCCAGTTTCCCTCCTTGTCACGAATCAGCGCGACATACCTGGTGAACCCGACGTGAAAGGAGGGGGTGAGTGAGTTATAGAGCCACAAAGATTAGCATAATCAAAATGGAAGAGATCCTAGCTCAATTCCTACGATTTCAAGAAGAGGATAGGCGTCAAAAAGCCATCCAATCACTTCATGAACGTCTAGTCAATCGGTGTGGCTTTTTCAATGGAAAGAATGTCTCAAAGTTCTGCAAAGAATATGAACTCGAGGCCAAATATCTAGGTGTTGGATTAAGTCCGATGATGGAAAAAGAACTATGCGAAAACTTTATCTATGTGTCGGGATACGACATGCGAGACCAAATAATGCGAATAAATCAAACGACATGGTCCCAATACAAAGCGACACTCCTCAAGCAGTTTATGCTAGAGGATCTTGATAAAGTAACTCGTAGATCTTTCCTAAGGTGGGTTCATATGCCCAAAGACCAACCAATTCTTGAGATCAAAGAAGAGTTTGAGCGACAATATGATGATCTTTCCGAGCACGATAAGAGGTGCATGAGTCATGAAAGGGTTTCGTTGTTTCTTCGAACAATCGATGTTAATGCCCGAGAGGAGTTAATTCCACTTCTTCAAGATATAGACTCCGACTCAGGACTCACAGAGGATTGGATGCTCGTCCATGAAGCTGTGATGAAATACGTAAAGAAACAACAAACAATAGAGAAATTTTTAAATGATTGGAGAACAGATCTTCAAACAGATGAAAATTATAATCATGTTCCAAGCATTTTACCAATCGTGGATAATGTTCAAGTCCATGAGGTTGTAGAGACCCCATTTGGGCATGAAGTAGATATGCATGGGCTTGATATCCATAGTGATGATGGGAAATATGAAGAAACTTCTAAAAGTGCGATTGATGTAACCTCAAAGGTTACAAGGTGCCAAGAGCCCCTAGACTTCTTTACAATGATTATATCTTTAGGTGCCATAAGTGGACAAAGTCCGAAGATGGGAGGATCAAAAGAGCAAGTGGAAGCTAATCAAAATCAAACCAAACTAAACCAACATCAAATCAAACAAACAACAAACATTAAACAAAACAAAAACCAACAAAACCCAACAAGAAATCAAGATGAAGCTTCCTCTACTCCGATAAACTCCTCACATCGAATAAAAGATAATCAAACAAATCAAGAAACATATCAAGATGCAAACAAAGAGATAGAGATATCTAGAAGGCTCATAGGTGACCAAATGGAGATAAAAGATGAGATACAAATAGAGAACCTAATAAATATGCCTGAATATCGAGCTCGAGATGCATCCTTTCATGATGACATCGGGCAAGATGTGGAGTATGATTGGATGTCACTTGATGGTGATGATCCTTTTCTAACACAAGATTCGGATAGAACTTCTGATCTAATGACTGAATTACATGAAGGAACTCCCATGGAACATGATGTTGAATCTAAGGACCTGTCAATAAAAGATCCGATGGGTAAGAAAATGGATATGCAGGAATCCGCATTATACATGCATACAGAGATGCAAGAAAACGAACTTACTTATATGAAGGAGGACATGCAAATAATGAGTCCTCTAGAGATTGAAATGTGTGATGACGGAGTTGAGCATGATGCTAATCTAGAGGATATACAAATGATAAGTCCTCTAGATAGTGATATGTATGGCAATGGTGATAAGCATGATCCTAATCCTACCGATAGTCTAGATCAAGATCAAGATACTGATATTCTTTTGAGCGATGTCACATTGGACAAAGATCCTACACATAAAAAAGAGGATAAGTTGGATGGAGTTCAAAATAATGATATGTATGGAAATGAAGCTACATTCTATGAAGAGAGAAATATGAATGAACATGAGGAGGATGGGAAAATACCATTGATCATTTCTCTAAATACTGATATGTATGTCAAAAATAATCATGTTGAGTTGAGTCCACACGTTGAAGAAATTGAGCATAAAGTGGCAGATGAAATGTTTATTGTGACATATGATAAATCTGATGCGTGTATAGCATTGAAGAATATCCAATGTAAAACTATTGAGTCAAACGATTGCAACGATGAAGCTCAAGTTGATTTGGATGCGTATGTTGAGATTCTCATACATGATGAGATTCTTGAGCAAGAATCAGTGATTGAAGAATCAATGCTTGAAGAAGGTGGACTAAGCACATCCTCAGAAGAGAACGAGCAAGAATCGACGGAGATGGATGTAGAATCCTGTGATGACATTTTGGATAAAGAAATTGAAGATCAAGATTTTCTTGATTATGAGGATGTGGATTCCATTCACATTGAGGGAGAAATATTTTGGGAACATAACAAAGACAATGATGAAGAGTTCCTGGAAAGACTAGAACAAGAAGCAGATACCATAATTAATGGGACTCAAGTAGAAAGGAATCGTGATAGGTTGGAAGATAAAAATGATTATGTATTATCATCTGAGCATGATGATCACTTCTATTTGATGGAGGAATTTAATGAATCTAATCAATACGTTTATTTCGATGAAGATGAAGAACATATTCGAAATGATGCAATTGAAATTCGAAATGATGCAATTGAAGATATTTCCTCAAATGATCCCAAGCATGAAATGAATCAAAATCCATGCTTGCACGGAATTTTTAAAGATGATTTAAGCATATTAAAAATCAACACTCTATATTCATGTGTGTTTGACTCATCGAGAGTAACCTCACATGAGAGGATCATGAATAAAGGAGACTATGCCCAAACGATTGAAACATGGATGTTTGAATTTTCTAAAAGCTATGTATGCCAGTTGAGCCTACAAGGAATGGACGAGCAAATGAAATGGCTTGTCCACATATCTAACTTGTTTAAGAATGCTACCTTGATTGATGCAGTTCAGAGATGGCTTCTTAAGAAGCACAGTTTCTTTGGTGATCATATATCAAGGGAGATGGGTCTGAAGGGAAAAACCCTAATAAATGAGAATTAATAATACCATAAGGAAATTTGTAAATAAAAATGTATATATCTTGTGATTTTTGCTTTAATCTTAAGATAGATAGAAGAAACCAAATAAAACTAAAAATGCAAGAAATTAAAGTGGGAACACCTATGGTAATGAATGCATGTTGGATGAGTGGTTTGAAGTCAAAAATAATTCAAATAGAGATTTTAATGTTCAAATGAATGAAGTTTTTTAATATGTGATTCTTGAATGTGATGCTACTAATTTCTCTTATGTAGTTTTGAGAACAGGTGTTGATAAGGAGCTAATCGAAGATCTAGAGTTTTGAGAGATTGTATAGAGGCAACCACATTTGAGCTACATGCTTATGTTTTATTGCAAATGGTTTTTTAAGTTCTTTCATGGATTGCATATGTATAAAATGTCATTTTGATGTGATGTTTCTCATGATTTGTTTAGTTTCTATGAGTGCAGGAATGATCAAGCGAAGCCAACGGAGATGATGACTCAAGAACAAAGCCGTGAAAATCTTTTTCATTAGCTATCGTGCTTTAACCCTGATCTTTTCTTTGCACCATCTTTGAGATGCATTGCATGCCAAATATGCATGTAAAAATATATAAAAACACGTCTTTGAAATTCCGTAGAAGCACGTCCATCTGCACAATTAGATAGGTAAATATCATTGAAAAATAAAAAAGCAAGTTTTGAATGATAAGAGAGAATAGTTCTCAGTAAGAGAGAGTGATTGCATTTGTAAGAGAGTGGAGTTGTGAGTGATGTGAGCGTTGTTTAGATACCATAAAACCCTCGATTTTTCACACCATTTTGTTTCTCTTCATGCACCTAAAACATGCATAAATGAAATGTAAAGAGCACGAGTGATATTTTGGTTAAAACCCATAGTTGCACGAGTGATTGCACTTGTATTGAATTGTATATCCATGATGAAAATGTGAGTTCAATTTGAGTGTACATCCTCAACACCAAATTCCTAATACCTCCTTATTTGCACCATGCTGTTTTTTTTTATGCACTTAGAGTATGCATATGTAGGGCTCATTACATGGCCGTGCATAGGCACATTTGTTTTAACCCATGCACTTGATTTCACTCACATTTGGATTCTTGAAGACTTGCAGATACCGAGATCGATGGTGGTGCATCCGGAGGATGCACAGGTTCAGAGGGGGTGGATGTGGACAAGATTTGAAGTCAAACCTCTACATTGCAACATAAGGATGATGATTATGTTGTTATTCCCAGGAACCTCAAATATAGTCTTCGTGTCACTTCACGCGAGCAGTATGCAAGCATGTATATGGATTCTATCCGGGAGCCAGATATGTTTTGGAACAAGTTAGCTAAAGATTTTTTTTCTGGAAGAAGGTGCATGCAAGAAAGGCGATCATATTGACACGTTGATCTTTCATTCTAAAGAACGAGTGGACATGCAATAGGGAGAATCGAGGGCAGCGAAGGAAATTCAGCTCTCTCATTTATCGAGGGCATCGAAGGCCAATTCATCATTCTTTTTTTTCGGGCAGAAAACACTGGGAAGGCGGGATTCATTCGTGGAAGGAGGAGGGATTCTCGAAGAGAGACAGAGATAGGCAGAGGGGAGAGATCGGAGTGTGGATCACCATCGAAAGAAGTTGGTGATGCCACAAGCTTCAATCATCTAAGAAGTAAAAGATGAAGGTTGGCTGTTGTGTAAATGAGTAGAGAAGGAGCTGGACGGGACTTGTGTGAATGAATAGAGAAGGGTCAGCTGCAGCAGAACAAGGAAAACAAGTGCGAGACAAAAGAAGAAGGTTGCTTCGGGACAGACCTGTTCTGTCTCAGAAGATTTATGTGTACTTGAATCTATCCTGAAGTTTGCAAGGGAATTCTGCTCGTTAAAGTTCTTCTTGATTTATGTACGAGGAGTGTTCTCTTGGGATGGAGGCAACTGCTGTTGCTTGAAGAATAAAGCATGGAGGCAACAGGCAGCTGCTGTTGCTTGGAGGCGATTCTAAACTGATCAAAGAGCAAGGGATAAGCCCGACAGGATTTAGGAATTACCAGTTATGTGGGAATCAGCAAAGCAGAAGAGGGCAAGACCAATAATATTAAGATTATTGACTTTAGATATGGGACGCTAAGGCTCTTGTACACTACTTGTATACAGCTGAAATTTACTCAGAGTCTTTGGAGGAGTGTGTAGTTGATCTCTTGGCATTAGCAGAAAAGTACAATGTCAAGCAGTTAAAGACCCTCTCTGAACGGCACATAATCTGGAAGTTGCATTTTGGGAATGCTCTATCTCACTTCGATCATAACGTGGCAGACACAGGATGCTGGAAATGCAAGATTATAGATGCAACCAGGCCAATATGAAGCTAAATGATACAGTAGTTGGGATAATTCCCTGTGTTTATATATTAAGTTCAGCCTATTACAACAAGATCTTCAAGATACTCAACATCACAGGTTTATTACTTATTTCCCAACCAAGTTTTCTGAATCTCGTGAATTTTATTTCGTATGCGCTTGTGGAAACGTGGATATGAGTTCTACTTTTCTTCTAATGTAGTTAGACATTGCATACGTGTATGATGCTAAGGGTAAATACGCTTGCTTCTTTGTCTGTGTGAACGCTCTCTCACATATGAAGACTGCACGTTTTCGAGAACATATGGGCCAGATGGATGAAAGTTCTGATATCTGCTATGAAATAGCACATTACTCTGATGGTAATTAATTTCAAATTAGATGAAAGTTACTGCTCTTGATATTTTCTTGTAGGTGCTGACGTTCATGCAGTGCCAAACAACTTTGCAATTCTCATTACTCGTAGGAACGAATGTTGGTTTATTGGTGGTCATGCATATATTCTCTAGTCAATACCTCATATTATCATGACTTGGACAACCTCCGTTATCCTGAAATGTTTTGTATGTGAGAGGATCGTCTGTTGGGTTGAAATTGCTGAGAATGCCAAGAATCTCATCGTAGGGTTTTTTTTTCAATACAGCTTGAAGTAGGCTGCAGTAGTCGTTGCTCTTATAATGCTGGTTTACATCACTATTAAGCACCTTCCTATGACATTTGTTCCCCTATGAATGAAAAATATCTTGATAGACCAGTTTTATTTTTTTTAGGCGGAATGATATTTTAAACAAAAATAGTGCAAGTCATGAGGATCTGATGGTAGATAGGCATCAAGGCAGAGAGTAATGGAAACAACACTTCATTAAGTTCTTTGATGGCATTGTGCACCAATACACCGTGTTTTTCCTTTTAATTGGATGCCTCCATAATCTCCCAAATCTAACTCTATATCTTACTTCCACAACCTCCTTTTTTGGAATCCACGCGACATTTCTTTTGTGTTAAAGTAGGACATATCATAACAACGATTATTTCGCTAAGTGAATGATCTGTGTTCAAATCACAATGCATGTAAACGATAAACATTAGTTGGTTTGATTCCAACGTAAAGTCGATCATGTAGATTTATCTCCACAATGTGAATAGTTCAGATCTAAATCCTTTTCTACGGTATTAGTTCCAATTGATACCGAAAGATAATGTGTATCTGTATTCAAATAATGATGCTTAGCCTAAATTAATACTCTTCTTCTTGTACAATTGAAGAATTTCTTCATAGTCAAATTGCTTTGTAACTTATATACTTACTGTTTAATGAGCTTATGAAGTAAAGCGATGCTGATGGCACATATTTGAGAAGTAGTTGCATATTCTTTTCCTTAGAGAATAAATGAGAAACAAGTCATTAACACACAATTAGTACAAGTGGAATAGAAGAGAGCGAGATTAGCAAACTACGGCAAAAATAGATTGTGGCTAAATTTCCCTTTTCTTCCTCGAGTAATTAATCTCTAGTCTAAGACTTAAAGTAAAAGGTACTTCAAAAAGGTCTTCCTCTACTTCATCAATGTCCCATGTTTCTTTAAAATGAGCTCTTTGCTATCCAGTTTCCCTCCTTGTCACGAATCAGCGCGACACCGTGTAGCCGAGTGTTGTGAGCTGGTCTATGGAATGATTGTTTGAAAAATTAATGCAGGTCTCTAGACACCTACATGCTTTAGATAATGCATACATTGCTTGATGAGATGTTATTACAAGTGATGTTGGGTTAGTGCGGTTGATTTATGCAAAGTTTAGTTGTGGAAGAATTATTACAAGGGGTTTGGTTATTCGGGATGGGAGTAATGTTAGACAACGGGTCATGAAGAGGCTTTCGGATACATTTTGGTATCCATTTCCTAAGAGTTGATGAGTGGGTGGCATGTTTCTGCTGATGGACAAAAGGTGATATTGGATGTTGTGGTGTTGAGGGGTGAAGAGATTTCTGAGGGGTATTTTGTACATGGCTTGAGTGTTGAGCTATAATACACTGTTTGGGTACCCATATCTGTGTGGGTGTGGGTCGGTTGGTTAAGTACTGCTTGGCGATCCAAATTTGTCGAATGTTTGTTTTTTATAGAAGAAGGTCAATGAGATGTTGAATAATGTCTTTGATTCTACTAAAACTTCATCTTATCATTGTCCGCATTGTTGAAAATTATCGGTGCTTTTTGTCCTTTCGGCAACCATACTTGTTTCATGCCGCTTGCTTTGTGATGTGGATACTACTGCCTTCTTTGTGTCGTCTGGTATGATCATCGGTTTGGGTTCCTCAGTTGTGGATGACTCCTTCATGGTTGGGGGTGAGAGGTCTGGTTGACCCTCTGCTTTGGAAAAGAAGGGAGGTCCAACACTTGCAAAACTTGCCCATTAGGAAGTGAGGCATTCTGTACCACACATCTAGGCCATTCCACAGTAAGTGTGGAAGGATGGGCACTACAGGCTATAGTGCCCATTTGGTCGTTGATGCAGTCCAGCTGACCACTGATGTAACCCACCTGACCATTGATGGTCCCCATTTGTCCCATCTATTGGGTGGTGACCCCTTCTAGTTTGCAAGAAGACTAGGGGAAAATCTATTGTCATTCTTCTAAATGGCAATTGTCCATCGCCAAGCCCGCATGGGTTGGTGTAGACGTAACGTGACTTATTTGGCCAAAGATCTTCCGATCCTCCAATCGCATGCAGTTCATATGGTCTAGAGTTACATACCTTTGGTGGAGTGTTGTTAGGGAAGTCAAGCAGTATCATTCGCTGCTGGTCTAAGGTTCCAATCTACAAGGAGCCTTGTCTAAGATTTAGGTCCACTGAGTGATCGTATAGCCAATCTTGGCCAAGTATTAGGGGTTCTATCAGGTCATCGTCTTGGCACTCTAGGAGCTTCATTGTCATGGTCACTTCGTGTGTCAGGATAGGAAGGTCCACCTCACCCATGCAAGGGGTTTCCATGCCTCCTAGCCCTATGAGGTATGCCTCAATTGGCCACATTTCTATTCTTGAGTCCTTATAGTGGGACCATCTAATTGCACTAGTCGCATCACTTGAATCAATTAAAGCCCTGAGCTCATGGCAAGGGTTATCGTGCTCTAGCCTGACTGTAATGAATGGTCTTCTATCCACTATGCTAGGATAAGGGGTTGACTTTGCTTGACACATGGCCACGGGATATCTGGGTGTTGTTTCTAGATGGGTATAATGTTCTCTCCCTACTCCTTGTCTTCTTAGATTCATGTGCTTAATGTGTTCTATAGCTTCTGCCTGAGCTTCCACGTGTATTCTCTTTTCTTCCTCTTTATGCTTCTTTGCCAATGTGAGTCGTCTAAGCATATCCTCTATAAGAGGTTCCTAATAAAGCTTGACTCTATAGCCACTAATGTAATTAGGCATTATCTCTCCTTCTAGGGTGGCTAATTGTACTGCTCCACTTGTCGAAAGTCTGTTAATGATCATAGGTCCATAACCTCGCTTTTCTAATTTCCATGCATGTTATTTCAATGTATATACTAGGACTAAGTCTCCTTCTTTTAAACCTTTATCTTTCACATGTATGTCGAAATAGGCCTTCTGTCGTTTCTTTGCTACATATATGCCCACTGTTGCTTTCAGCCTGGTTTCTCCTAATCATTCCAAGTCCATTATTCTTGATGATAATTCATGACCGGTGCACTGGTGTTCTTGTGCAACCTTAAGGGTGGGCATCAAAAATTCCAAAGGAAGCACAACGTTTTGACCAAAAACCATCTGAAAGGGAGTTGCATTGAGTCTTGTAGGCCACTTGATATGCCCAAACAGCATGGTGTAACTATTTGTCCAAATCTGAACATTTGTTGTTCATGAGTTTCGTCAGTACATTACAAAGGATCTTGTTAGTGCTCTCTGCTTGAGCATTGGCCTAAGGATGATATGGTGCGGATTTCTTGTGAATCACCATAAAATCTTGTAACAAATATTCAATGACCTGATTTAGAAAGTGAGTTCCTCGATCGCTCACTAGTATCGTGGGTGCTCTCATGCTGATAGACTTGGCTTCCCAAGGTCCTGTGAACTGAGGTAATTCTTGCAAAGAATGGGATTCAAAATCTATGTGTTCACTTAGTTCTTCTTCCTCTACATCGTCATAAATAGAGGGGATGTCTTGGGGAAATTATTCTTGCAAGTCATCAATTTCTTTAATAGGAGGATGGGTTTCTTGCTCCTTTCTCCATTTCTCTTCTTGAATTTCTCTTAAAAATTTGTGTGAATATTTGTGTATGGAAGACAAGTTGTCTTCAGCTTCTGTATTTGGCATTTGAGACAAGGATGGTGCACTTCTTTCCTGTGTCTTAGAGACAATGGGGTTCCTTTGTGATTTCTTCTTCTCGTTACTATTAATCAAGTAATCTAACCTCTTCAGTAGTCCTTGAAAGTGTAATTTAGGTTTTTCCATGTTATTCCAATTAAGATAACGAGAGGCTTTGAACATAGTTTGTGCTAATTCTACCATCTTCATGTAGAGTTTAGTTCTCTCAACTTCTAAATCTGCTCATGGATAGCTCCTACTCATTTCAGCTACCTAGGGTCCTTCTTTTAATCTCGTCTGATATGCACAAAACATCATGTCTAGGTGTTTTGGTATAGGTTTAGCTAAAACTAATCTTGATCTCTAAGCTAGATTCTCCCGATTAGATTTTGGCAAAGTCAATTCTAGGATTTTGGCTCTAGATTCCTTGAGGCTTCCTTCTAAATCAGTTATGATTTTACTCCACTTTCTCTTAATTCTTTCTCTGGAATCTTTCCAAGATTTTGTCTTTTTATTAGTAGACTCTCCAACTTTGCTAGTTCTGGTTATTTTGTTAGGATTAAGTTGTAGATTCCATAAGAGCCCCTGGGCTCTTGTTATAGCTTGGATAGACATGTATGTAGGGTTGGATCCATCTGAGTTATGTACAATACCTATCACATTAATGGGTGTCACTTTTGAGGCATTATCAGCGTTCTTCAGACAATCTCTGATGACATGCTCTTTACCACACTCGGCACAAAAACCTTGTATGTTATAGTATTGTGATTGTCCTGTTATCGGAGGATGTGGACAATCCTTTATGAAATGATCTCCTTGGCACCTAAAGCATAGTCCCCTAGGGTCCTGTGGTCTTTGTTATCTTAGTTGGGGCCACCGATTAGGATTCATATACATGACATTATTATAGTCATGCTCCCAACTGGGTTCCAATGGTGGACTATCGTATTGATATGTTTCCACATGTTCTGGTGATTTTGTGTAATATGCGGGTAGACTATCTACATGGGTTGAGTCAAAACTATTAGAATTAGGGTCACTTTCTGTGATCATGGGTGAAGAAGGAACTAAAGCCCTATTGAGGTTCTCTTCTGCAGCAACGTATTTGACTGGGATGACATTCGCTGGTGGGGGTAGCTGTTGAGCTAAAACAGGTTGTGGTCTTTGTTGAGCTTGATAAGGATAGTTCTGTGGAGGCCTATAGTAATGAGGCTGAGCATTGTACTGACCTAGATACCTTCTTGGTTGGGGGTATGCTTGCGGGTAGCTCTGTCGTACTACTTGTTTGTTGTATGGGCAGTCTTGGGCAGTGTGATTTGTATATCATCTCTCAATCGTACAATATTGGCTACTAGGGTTGGCTTGTGGTTGTGTTACATTGGGACACACATTTGCCATATGATCACCACCATAGGTACCATAGGTGTAACAACATTTTTTTGTTGTTAACCTAGGCATCTGCTTACTAGAAACTCCTAATTTCTTGGCCACCTTTTGTGCTAGGTCTTCTATCGAGCTAGAAAGTTTTGAGGATGTTATAGATGAACAATCCAAATTCTTATAGACCTTTGAGAGTTCCAACTCATCTCCTAGGTTGTTCTCAATGTCTATACAAATTCTCACACATTGCTCTAGCATTCTGGGTTCCTTCAAGTATACATAGGAGCATAGTTTAGAGCTTAAGAGGCCATCTAAAAACAATGACACTTGCTTGGCATGTGAGGGTAGTTCTTGCATTGGGAATCTCTCAACGTATTGTCTAAACCTAAATCCTACCAATATAACTGTTTCTTGAGGGGTTTGTTTGAAGCTATGAATCAACAAGGAAGTATCATCTCTGATTCCACTTTTAGAGAATTTTGCGATGAATGACTCTAACAAGTGATGAATATCCTTAAATTGCCTTTGTTGCAATGGTTGGAACCAAGTTAAATTCGTGTTCTTTAATGTTAGTCCAAAAGCATTGTATTGTGTGAACATGTCTTCTACTTGCTCTACTCTTAATACTTGCTTAAATTCTGCAACATGGACATAGGGGTCTCCTGTCCCATCAAAGTAGTTCTTCATTGACTTTACTAATTGAGTGGGTCTTAGTACCTTGGGGTGTTCACATGGTCTGGGTAGAGGAAAATCATCCCTACCACCTAGTATTCTTGGTTCCCTTTGGCTTTCTAATCTATCGGTGTCCATGGTGGTTTTATCCCTCTCTATGGGATGAGTGAAACTTACTTCTGGTTTCTCTTTGTTCTTCTCTCTTTGAGTACCATGGGTTGATGATGTTTCACCTCCTTGATAGCTCGTGTTTACATTTGTTTGTGATGGGGGGAATACTAACTCGCCTCTCCATGAACATTCAGGCTATCGGGGGTAAAAATGACAAACAAGTTTTTCTTCAATTATGAGCTAAGGGTCACCAATAAGCT
Organism: Ceratopteris richardii; assembly: GCA_020310875.1. Lineage (NCBI taxonomy): Eukaryota > Viridiplantae > Streptophyta > Polypodiopsida > Polypodiales > Pteridaceae > Ceratopteris > Ceratopteris richardii. Next base: position 83,148,562 of record CM035434.1, read on the forward strand.
TAATCACCCAAAAATTCACTCAATATAGCCTCAAAAAAGCCCAAAAAATTCAAACCCTAAATTTGGTGTTCCTGGTGGACAATTGTGATGGTTTGAGATAATCGCGATGGTTTGGGACCATCACGATGGTCCAATTGAACCATTGCGATGGTAATCGCAATGGTTCGATGGTGCGAGACATCATGATGGCCTGACTAGCAAGCAATCGCAATGGTGTGAGCTCGTCACGATGGTCAATGCTCAACACAGCAATCGCAATGGCATGAGCCCATCGCGATGGTCATGAGGCGTGATGGCTTGAGCCAATCGCGATGGTCTAAATTTGAAGCATCACGATGGCGTACCTAGTATCATTGCGATGGTCTAATTTGACATGTGGCAAGTGGATCATCGTGATGGCCTAGGTCAATCGCAATGGTGTAGGGTCGACGGGATCATCGCGATGGTCAGTGACTGTCGTGATGGTTCAAATGAACCGTCACGATGGCATGAGATTGTCACGATGGTCCGACCGAGCCATCACGATGGCATGAGCCAATCGCGATCGTGTGACACAATCATGATGGCATGAGCCTATCGTGATGGTCCACCAAAATGATGATGTTCAAAATGAATTTGTGGATTCCTATGTGTGCAAGTGTGCTCTATATCGTGGTGTAGATGCTTACCAAAAATTCTGACTTTCTCAGACCATCGCGATGGTCTCACACCTACGGTAGATTCTGACAGAAAGTGGATTTCTCACCTTTTGGAAGCTTTCTTGCTGCTCTGGAGCATTGTATCTGCAAGGAAACTCAAAACCACACATGCACAAACAAGCACAAAAGCTCTCTCTCTCTCTCGCATGCACAAATGAGGGAAAATGAGGAGGATAGGTGGATATGGTGAATTTTTTTATTTTTTCGGAGTGGGAGAAGATGATGCGGTGGTGAAGGAGAAGTGTAGAGGATATGAAAAACACAAAGAACTAGTTAAAAATAACAACAAAAACTGAAATTTTTACCTTCCAACACCATTTCTTGCTATACTCTTACCATCATGCATTCGTCCTAGACTCGATCTCCAGCAATGGTGCCAAATTTGGTGTTGCTCTAGTACGATGGTAAGCACCACATTAAGAAGTTCCACCTCCTTAATGTCAATCCACAGAACAGATAGGAGTGATATGACGATCGTGAACGCGACATGTAGTGAGTGTGAAGGTGAGAAGCATAGAGATGCACACACACATACACACACACAAGGAAGAGACAAGCAAGACACAATGGAAGGTTGAAAGTAGATTCTATTACTCAAGAACACTCTTACAAGCTCAAGCTCTCACAAGTCTACACTAGCTCATACCATCTAACTGTTGATGTGTAAAACACCACAAGAAATGAATTAATGTGACACTAGAACACCTCTATGGTCACCGTTAACTCATCGCCACTCCAAACTTTGAGAAATGATAGCCGAAACCAAGAACTTTGCTTCTTCAGATTTTTCTAGTCATTGAAATGACATACCTTCAGTATTTTGCTAATTTCTTTTAGCTCAAATATTATTTCTCCAATATCTTTTATAGGCTGAAACTAGAAGAGTAGAGCTTTCCAACAAGCTATCCTATGCATGAAACGGATCTCTAGAACTCAAGTTATGGCCCTCACAAGATGACCCTGTATGACCTTCCAAAACTGGAAATTTTGCCTGTTTTAGTAAATTTCGCTATCTAAAAATAAAAATTGGATGCCTAGCATCAACTTGCAACCAAAAGTCGATGTTGGGCATCGACTTTGAGCTTTCTCAGCCACTTTTTCAGCACCAGAATTATCCTCTTTTACACACACATGAACAAGACCACTTTTATGTGGGAAGTCGATGCGAGGCATCGACTTTATGCTGAAACTCGATGCCAGGCATCGAGTTGCTCCACAAACCTCATGTTTTAAGAAGTTCTAGCAGTACATAACAGTCAAAGAATAAAACACGGACTTATCACCACAAATTCGATGCCAGGCATCAACTTGCTTGGAAAACTTGAACTTTTGAAATCATTTCACAAAAGACAAGCATGGAAATGATGGAGAGAGTCTCATACACAGAACTTTAACTATTTCTTCTCATAGCTATGAAAAACTCAGAAGTTTACAGATGCTTTCTCACTCAGAGAAGCCCGACTATACTCAGTCGTACAAAATGAACTCCTTCTCACATTCTATCACTCTCTTCCACTTCTTCTCTCTCGCCGCGTCAGTTGATACAAACTAACTTATATAGATTTTATCATTCTCGTGATTTTAAAAAAAAATTCTAGAACTAAACTGAACTAACTTTACAAATATAATACACTTGTGAATTTATCCCTTCACATAGGCATGTGGTTTTCTTCCTAGGATTTGACCTTCAAATATATGTCCAATTAGTGATTGTTTCTCCAACAGCTCCCCCTCAATCACTATTTGACATTCTGTATTCATCTCATCTTCTTTTCTTTTACTCCTGCCATGCTTTTGAATCTGCTGGTCTTCACACCATCAAGGCTCTTTGTCATTATGTCTGGTATCTGATCTTTAGTAGAAATGTACTCCACTTCAATCTCCTTCTCCATTACCTTTTCTCTCAGGAAATGATAATGTATCTCTATATGTTTTGTTCTTGCATGAAATACTGGATTTGCTACAAGATAAAGTGAACTCATATTATCTCCATGTATTGTAGGTGTACCTTGATCAATGCCCAAGCTTTTGAACAATGTATGCATCCATATGACCTCCTTAGCTGCTTCCACAAGTCCTTTGTACTCAGCTTCAGTTGACAATAATGCTACTGTATGTTGTTTCTTTGAACACCAACTTACAAGCTTATCACCAATGTATATCATGTAGCCATGAGTTGATCTTCTGTCATCTTGATTACCTGCCCAATCTGAGTCACTATAGGCTCTCAACTTTAAATCTGATGTAAAAGGATAATATAATCCTTCCTTTATAGTTCCTTTGATATATTTGAGAACTCTTTGACCTGCAATCCAATGTGGGTCCTTTGGACAATGCATGAATTGTGACAACACTCCCACTGCATAACTAAGATCAGGTCTTGTTAGTGTAGCATAAATCAAACTACCCACAAGAGATTGATACTTCCTCATATCTTTGTATTCTGCACCATCATATTTACTGAGCTTGTGATTAACTTCAAGTGGAGTTGAAGATTCTCTGCAATTTTCCATATCAAACTTCTTCAATACATTCAGAAGATACCTTTCTTGTGACACAAATATGCCATGATCTGTATAGGTGACTTCCATACCAAGAAAGTATGATAACTTTCCTAGATCACTGATCTTGAATTCTTTTTCAAGTAATCTCTTTACCTCCTTGATTCCTTCATCTGAAGTACCTGTGATTATAATGTCATCTACATAAATACAAATGTAGATTGTACCTTCCTCTGTTATTTTGATGAGTAGACTTGGATCTTCTTTTGAACTTTGATATCCAAGATCATTGAGATACTTCACCTCATCTGATATGTATCCATTCAAGAATGCATTCTTTATATCCAATTGACTTAGAGTCCATCCTTTTGAAGCTGCAATAACAATGATTGTCCTTATAGTTGACATCTTAGCTACAGGACTGAATGTCTCATCATAATCTATGCCATAGGGTTGGGCATAGCCTTTCACCACCAGTCTAGCTTTGTATCTGGCTATACTTCCATCTGCAAGCTTCTTCACTTTATAAACCCATTTATTTCCAATTACTTTCTTACCATTTGGTTTAGGAACAAGTTCCCATGTCTTGTTCTCCTCTAGTGCATTGAATTCTTCCTTCATTGCTTCTTACCTTTTGCCTCATCATAGTTTTGAGGTTCTTCATCATCTTTGACCATATATGCATAGTTCTTCTGATTTATGTAAGAAGTATCATAAGAATACCTTTCTGGTTGTCTTCTAGTCCTGGTTGACCTTCTTGGTTCACATTTTTCATAAGTGTCTGGATACACCTCTTCATCAAATATAGGAGCTTCTTCATTCCTTCTTGTTAATCCACTTCTGGATGTACTCGCTTGCATATAGTCTTCATCTCTATTTACCTGCACAATTGACTTTCCTTTCTCACATCTTCTTACCTCTTCTTAAAATTCTTCAGTTGTATGACTTTGATCTGCATACCAACTTTTCTGTTCATCAAATGTAACATCTCTAGAAACAATAAATTGTTTGGTTAGAGTATTCCACAACCTGTAACCCATTTGCTTTTCATCATAACCAATGAACACATATTTTTCTTCCTTTGGTTCAAGTTTATGTCTAAGTTGTGATGGAACATAAGCATATGCAATTGATCCAAACACTTTACAATGATCTAGTGTTGGTTTCTTACCCCACCAAGCTTCATATGGAGTCATTCCATTGAGAGCTGCACATGGTAATCTATTCACAAGATATGTAACTGTATTTACAGCCTCAGCCCAAAGATAATTTGGACAATTCTTCTCCTTTAGCATAGCTCTAGCAAACTCAACCGAAGTCTTGTTCCTTCTTTCTGCTACACCATTTTGTTGTGGTGTATACCTGCAAGTTATTTCTCTCTTTATACCTGCATTCCAAAGATAATCATTGAACTCTTGGGAGAAGTATTCTCCCCCTCCATCAGACCTCAGTCTCTTAAGCTTTTGACCTGTGACTCTCTCTGCATATGCATGAAAATGCTTGAAAGCTCCAATTCTGATCTTTCCTTCAAAACATATAATGTTATCCATCTTGTAGCATCATCAATGAAAAGAACATAATACCTTGAGCCACTGATAGATCCTTCTTTTGTTGGTCCCCATACATCTGTATGAATGAGCTCTAGTAATCCATCATGTTTGAATCCTTTCTTTTGAAATGGTAACCTGTGTGCTTTTCCCATTTGACATGCTTCACATTTATAAACCATATGTTGACTTTGCACATTTGGTAATCCTAATACAGACTGATTAGCAACCATAGCTTTAATTCCTCTTTCATTGAAATGACCTAATCTCTTATGCCAGAGATCAAGTTCTGTAATCACTCCTTCACCATGTGTGAGCAAAGCTTGACCAACGTTCCCTTGTACTCTTAAAGTAAAGAGTCTACCTTCTTTCTTACTAGAGACAATCTGATTTTATCCATTCTCTGGATCTTCCACAAACACTCCTTCATTTGTAAACCTGACTTGAAAACCTTTTTCAACTATCTATCCCACACTAATCAAGTTTTTAGGTATTGTAGGAACATACAAAACATTGGTTAGCAAATCTGCTCCATTCTTGCATTTCACTTTTCCAATTGAATGTACACTATGTCTGGTATTATCACCTGTTTAGAAATGCCTTTTTCCAATTCTGACATCAATTCTATGTTTCCTGACAAATGATTAGAACATCCAGAGTCAATGTAAAATACCTTTAGATCTTCTTTATCTGATGTGCTGATTGAATTCATCATCAATGATGTATGACCTTCATTCTGTGTGTCATTTGCATAATTGTAGTAGGTTGTGTTGTAGGACTGATTCTGTCCCCAACTTCTTCCTCCACCTCTACCATAGCCTCCTCTTTGACTTTGTCTACATCTTTGAAAACTAGTTTGATATCTTCCACCTCGACCTCTGCTATTGTTGTTTTGATTTTGGTTTGATCCTTGTTGGTTGTGCCAACAATCATGAGCCAAATGATTACTCAATCCACACATCCAGCAAGCCTTCTTGTTGTTATTCTGATTACCTCTACCTCTTCCAAAAGCTCTTGGTCTTCCTCTGCCAGTGCCTTTACCTCTTGCATAATAAGCTTGAGAACTCGACTCCTCTTCATCCTTTGCTTTACCTTCATCTCCTTTCTTCTTGTTCTTCATGTACATTGCAGAACTTTGTCCTTTATCTCCATCTCCCTTCAAGTCTTGCTCATATGTGAGCATCAAACCAAGCAACTGGTTCAAATCTGGAACATAATGATTCAAAGAAAGTTCTGTTGACAAGACAAAAGGTTTCCACCTTTCATCTCCTCTCAAACCTGCAAGTAGTTGAGCAGTCAATCTGTGATCTTCAACATCTTCATCTATGGATCCAAGACTATCTGCTAGATCCTTCATCTTAGTGACATAATCACTAATACTTTGACTTGGCTTCTTCTTGAATGTTGTAAACTCTGACCATAGACTTTCTTTCCTTGCTTTAGTAGTGCTTTGGAAATGATACTCCAATGCATTCCATATATCTTCAGATGATTCCAATCCTCTGATGTGTGGTAGCAAATGATCAGAGATTGTATTGTAAATGTAGGCTTTTGCACTTGCATCCTTCTTCTGCCAATGCTTTAAAGCATCAAGTTCCTCTTTCTTTGGTCGGCTTTCATCTTCAAATACTGGCTTCTCTTCTTCACCTGTAACATATATCATGAGATCCTTACTCATAAGTAAGGCTTCCATTCTCATTACCCATGCGGGGTAATTATCTCTATCCAGTTTCTCAATGGAGATATGATCTGCCATACTCCTTTCCTTCTGCTACAACCTGTGAGCTTAAAGGATAAAGGATAATACCTTTTGGAGTTCTTTGTGTATGCGGATACTTTTGAAGTAACCTTTTGATGCCTTGTGTCTTCAAATGCTTCACCTTTCAAACTTTAATGAAAAACTTCTCGTACCTTTGCCGCCTTCTGCTCTTTAGGACCTTTCTGCTCTGATACCACTTGTTGATGTGTAAAACACCACAAGAAACGAATTAATGTGACACTAGAACACCTCTATGGTCACCATTAACTCATTGCCACTCCAAACTTTGAGAAATGATAGCCGAAACCAAGAACTTTGCTTCTTCATATTTTTCTAGTCACTAAAATGACATACCTTTAGTATTTTGCTAATTTCTCTTAGCTCAAATATTATTTCTCCAAGATCTTTTATAGGCTGAAACTAGAAGAGTAGAGCTTTCCAACAAGCTATCCTATGCATGAAATGGATCTCTAGAACTCAAGTTATGGCCCTCACAAGATGACCCTATATGACCTTCCAAAACTAGAAATTTTGTCTGTTTTAGTAAATTTTGCTATCTAAAAATAAAAATTTGATGCCTAGCATCGACTTGCAACCAAAAGTCGATGCCGGGCATCGACTTTGAGCTTTTTCAGCCACTTTTTCAGCACCAAAATTAGCCTCTTTACACACACATGAATAAGACCACTTTTATGTGGGAAGTTGATGCCAGGCATCGACTTTATGCTGAAACTCGATGCCAGGCATCGAGTTGCTCCACAAACCTCATGTTTTAAGAAGTTCTAGCAGTACATAACAGTCAGAGAATAAAACACGGACTTATCACCACAAATTCGATGCCAGGCATCGATTTGCTTGGAAAACTTGAACTTTTGAAATCATTTCACAGAAGACAAGCATGGAAATGATGGAGAGAGTCTCATACACAGAACTTTAACTATTTCTTCTCATAACTATGAAAAACTCAGAAGTTTACAGATGCTTTCTCACTCAGAGAAGCTCGACTATACTCAGTCATACAAAATGAACTCCTTCTCACATTCTATCACTCTCTTCCACTTCTTCTCTCTCGCCGCGTCAGTTGATACAAACTAACTTATATAGATTTTATCATTATCGTGATTTTTAAAAAACTTCTAGAACTAAAGTGAACTAACTTTACAAATATAATACACTTGTGAATTTGTCCCTTCACATAGGCATGTGGTTTTCTTCCTAGGATTTGACCTTCAAATATATGTCCAATTAGTGATTGTTTCTCCAACACTAACCTCAAAAATGAGCTCTCTAGCTCTATTTATAGTTTTTTGATTAGGTTTGACCGGTTTCACATCTAGTGTCTGGCATAGTTAAAAAATAGCTTATAGGCACTATTTGAAGTTCTAAACGAGATCTAAAAATAGCGAGAATTGGTATGCTTGTTCTATCTAAGCTCCTCAAGCTCGAGGACTCCTTGGCTTGCACAAAAGGGAGCATATAATTACAAAAATGTGTGTTTCTATGTTACATATGATACAAGAGTGATGAAAATCATTGTTGGGGGTTTTGAGAAAGTAATATAAAACATATTTCTTGAAAAACATAAACCCCCTGGCTCCCCACTACTTCATCGTAATCCACCTTCACATGCTTCCTCATAGTCTGTGCCTCTGGATACTTCCAACAGGAGCTAATGGAATGACCCCCTAAATGCACAGTCATTGGCATCAAGTGGGTTTGGAAGCTAAAGTACAAGGCTGATGGTACTTTGGAGAAGTACAAAGCAAGACATGTTCCATATGGATACTCACAAGTTGAAGGGATATATGTTTGTGAATCATTTGCCATGACTGCAAGAATGAATATTGTCTGAGTAGTATTAGTTGTGGTTGTGCATAAATGATGGCCATTCTATCATATGGATGTTAAATCAGAGTTCTTGAATGGAGACCTCAAGGAGGATGTATATGTGTCTCAATCACTAGGGTTTGAAGCTCCCCATTCAGAGCACAAGGTATGTAAGCCAAAGAAGGCATTATATGGGCTGAAACAAGCGCCTAGAGCATGGTACAAGTGGATAGATAAGAATCTCTTGGATGTATCTTTCAGAACATGTGCTTCTAATACTAACTTGTATGTTTTGAAGAGAGGAGGAAAAAAAATTTCTTGTACTCTATGCAGATGACCTTGTGATTACAAGAAATTATGATGCTCTTCTTCAACAAATAAAAAATGCCTTGAGTTTAGAATTTGAACTGACGGACTTGGGCTTAATGCATTATTGCTTGGGCCTTGAAGTATGGAAGGAAATTGGGAAGATTTTCAAGTATGCAAGATAAGATTTTGAAGGCATTTGACATGGAGGATTGCAATGAGATTTTTGCACCCTTGGAGGTCAACACAAAATTATCTATTGAAGATACTTCATCTTGAGTCGATATTGGAAGATATAGGAAATTAGTTGGAAGTCTCATCTACTTGTGCAATGACAAACCATATATATCTTGTGGTTTTGGGCTAGTAAATAAGTTCTCTAATAAGCCTTGCAAAACTTATTGAAAGGCATCCATACGGATACCCAAGTATGTAAAAGGAACCATTGATTATGGTATTCTCTATGAAGACAGATGTTTTCTTGTTGGATACAGTGATGAGATATGATATCGAAAAATCCATTTTTTTTTTCACTTTTCTTTAGGATCTAGTATTTTCTCTTGGATCAGTACAAAGCAACAGTTTGTAGCATTATCTTCTATTGAAGCTAAGTACAAAGTAGCATGTGTTGTAGAATGTGAAGTAGAATGGTTGAGAAGGATCCTATGGCACATAAGGATACAGGGATAAGAGGCTATAGTGTTGAAGTGTGACAACAAAGTTGCATGGCCATTGCTATGAATCATGTTTTCCATGCACATACCACCAAGCACATCAAAATTTAGTATCACTACATGTGTGAGTTTATTGAAGAAGGGGTCATAGAGATAAGCTATTGTCCAATTGAAGACAATGGAGCACACATTTTCACCAAGGCTCTTGGGAGAGAACAAATTTATCAACACTTTCCACAGCTTGGCACTAGATCAAGGAGATAGTTCACCATAGGATGGACATTGAGAGGGGAGGGGGTGTTAGATATACTCAATACTCCATCCTCAAGTGACTACAAATGATCCACGATGCTCTAAGTTGTAAGGCCCCCATAATGAGGAGAAGTCATTCTGAGAACCCATAAATTTTTGGAACCCTAACTTCCAAGTTAGATGAGGTCAATGTATGATCGTTGATGGTAATAGATGATCTTTATGAGCCTGGCCATTGGCTTAGGAAGAGCATAAACTTATGGGCCATTGGGTTGTCATTCAAGGTGAAAATAAAGGCCTTGTGCACTGCACAATTTCCCTATAGAACCTTGAATGGGTGGAGTGCAAAGGGGGGCTTGCCCCCTTTTGCACGGTCCAAGGGGCCTATCCCCTCAGCTTGTAGGGCCAAGACAGTAGGACTTCTAGCCATGGAGATATTGTCTGATTGTATATTTTTTTAACTATTTCATCTCTATCGACTATGTTTATTTATACCAACTCCCTTTGTAGAAGCTATATAAGCATGGTCCATGTTTAGCTTTACACAACATTGCGCACTAGTAAGCCCTTCATATAGAGTCTATCTAGATTGCCATCTAACATCCACATGGGGAGCACACGAGTGGAAAACACCATCTTTATAGCTGCACTACTTGTTGGAGATAGATGTCTGCAGAAGCACGCAAACAACACAAGGAAGAAGCAGAAGCTTGGAGCACAACACACAAGACTGACTGTATTACTAGAGAATGTACAAACGTAAGTAGCCCATTAGGGCAATAGGCGTATGTACAAGCCGGGGGGAAAAAACCTCCTAAAGAGGGAAAAAAGTGCCCCGACGGTCCTAGTGTGTTCACACACATCACTACCCAAATATATCAACAAATCCCCCCTGGGAGTGATGCGGTGAACAAGGAGCTGGCACTCATGTATAAGGAAGTGCCAAGCTATGTGGAAATCATTCCACAAAAGGAAGTAAGCCCAAAGCTTTGCGGAAAGCTTCAAACTTCTCCATAGGCAGAGCCTTCGTGAAAAGGTCTGCAATGTTCTCCTGCGTGGGCACATATGCCAAGCTGATCTCCCCAGCAGAGAACCTCTCCCTGACATAATGATAATGCACCTCAATGTGCTTAGTGCGAGCATGGAACACAGGGTTCCTCGCAACTACCAATGCGCTCTGACTGTCAGTGAAGATGGTGGTGGCAGAAGAGTGACCAACACCCAAATCAGCCATAAGGCGTCTGAGCCACACACACTCAACAGTAGCTGTGAAAGCTGCCCTATACTCAGCCTCACAACTGGAAGTGGCCACAGTAGTCTGCTTCTTGCTCAACCAAGATATACATGAGCTACCAAGCATGAAGCAAAAGCCACTAGTGGACACACGAGTGTCATAGCAACCAGCCCAATCAGAGTCAGAAAAAGCATGCAAATCTGGTGGTAGTGATCCCCCTTGGGATAAAACAACCCAAGTAGCCGAGTACCACTCAAGTAGCGAAAGATGCGCTTAACCGCCTGCCAATGCTTGACTCCTGGGCAATGCATAAATCTGCTCATCTGTGAGACAACAAACTGAATATCTGGCCAAGTAATGCATAAGTAAATCAAGCATCCAACAGCCTACTGATAGAGAACAGCATCAAATGCATCTCCAGCATCATGAAGACTCAATCGTAAACATGTCTCCATAGGAGTGGCAATAGGCTTACAATCTTCAAGGCCAAAATGTTGCAATAATGTGTCAATATATTTCGTTTGACACAAAGCCATTCCACCATCAACTTGCATAAACTGAATGCCCAAATAGAGATACAAATGCCCCAAATCAGACATCTCAAATGAGGCATGCAAATCAGCCTTAAAATCAGCAATATGCTTCTCAATAGGACCAGTAAGCAGCATGTCATCAACATAGACAACAATGATCAGAAGCACATCATTAGCACGCTTAACATATAAGGTGCTTTCAGTTGGACTGTTATCAAAACCATGTGCAATTAGATAGGCATGTATCTTCTCATACCAAGGACATGGTGCTTGCTTTAAACCATATAATGCCTTCTTTAACCTGCACACCTGGACAAAACCACGGGGCTGAAAAACATACACTTCTTCATGCAAGGCACCATTCAGAAATGTTGTTTTAATGTCCAACTGATGTACATTCCAACCATGATGGGTTGCAAGTGCACAAATGCTCCGAATAGTAGTCATACGACATGTAGGTGCAAAGGTCTCATCAAAATCAATGCCTCTTTCCTGCGCATAACCCTTTGCAACAAGCCTAGCCTTATACCTGTCAACTGTACCATCAGGTTTACGCTTCAGCTTGTATACCCACTTAGTGCCAATGGCCTTCTTGCCAGGAGGCAAGTCACATAAAACCATGTACCATTCTTCATTATAGCATCATATTCAGATTGCATAGCAGCCATCCAATTTTCTGAATTCTATGCTTCATCAAAAGAAATAGGCTCATTCTCATCACAGAGACTAGACGCAGCCATAGCATAGCAATCTGATGCAAAGGAGGCACTATGAGAGCGTGAACGAGTACGATATGACAAAGGTGCATCTAATTTGCTGTCACGCAAAGTCTGTACCAGCCATTTTGGCATAGTTTTTGCCTGCTCAATATCAGCTCTCTCATCAACAAGTGCATCATGTAAATATGCATCAGAAATGGAATGATCTGCATCATCATATGAAACCTACACAGGCTGAGAAGTTGCCTCATTAGGACCAGCACTAGACTGTCCACCTGGAAAAAGAGGCATCAAAGTATCATACATGTCTTTGGAGCTAACAGATGTGTCCTTAGTACATGAAAGCAATGGCTGAATAGCATCTTCCACAAAGACAACATCACGGATAACCAGAATGCGTTTAGTCTAGATACCCTTTACTTTCAGAACTGTACCCAACAAAAATACATTTTACTGCCTTATCATCCAATTTTCTGTGATGTTGTTCAGGCACTAGTGCATATGCCAAACAACCCAAAACACGCAGATGAGCAACAGATGGCTTGCGGTCATGCCAAGCCTCATATGGAGTGATAGATTGCAGCGCTTTAGTGGGACACCTGTTCAGTATGTATGTTGCACACATGACAGCCTCAAGCCAGAAACTATGTGGTAATGCCTGACTCTTGACCATGCACCTCGCCATCTCCATGAGTGACCTGTTCTTTCGTTCAGCAACTCCATTCTGTTGAGGTGTATATGGCACTGTACACTGGTGTTTTATCCCATGTTCAGCCAGAAATGCATTAAAATCAGAAGACATATATTCTCCCCCTCGATCAGAACGGAGGGTGCCCATTTTACATGCTGACAGATTTTCAGCCAAAACCAAAAACTTTTTAAAGCACATGAACACTTCGGACTTTGCTTTGAGTGGATATACCCATGCATGCCTGGAAAAATCATCAATGAAAGTCACGAAGTAAAGGTAATTTCCAAAAGAGGGTGTCTGCATAGGACCACATACATCACTATGTACAAGCTGCAATTTTTGTGTAGCCCGACCTGAACCATCTTTTGGAAAGGAGGAACGCTGCATTTTGCACAAAATACAGCCTTCACAAACATGTTTTCTAGGTGCCTCAAGTTTGGGCAAAGAGGACACCATTTCAGATTTCTGTAGGCGTAGTAAACTAGCAAAATTTAGATGACCAAAGTGTGCATGCCAAAGCTTTGCATTTCTCATAGCCTGAGAATCATTTACTGCACATGCCACATCATTCCAAATCTTTCATAGTCTATGAGCTTATACAGCCCACAACATAAAATGCCAGATGCAATAATAACATCGCCATTTGACAGATCATGAACTGTACATCTGTCATCAACAAATTTCACAACCAAGCCAATCTTGGCTAATGCAGAAACTGATAACAGATTCTTCTTGATCCCTAGCATAAATAAAGCATCTGACAAGGTGAAAGAACTACCATCAGCAGTAGTCAGAATGATCTTACCAACTCCCATAATAGGATAAGAGGAGTTGTTGGCACATGTGACAGTATTCCCTGTAGGGGCAGGCTCGAATGAACAGAAGAAACTGTGCTGCGAGGTAATATGTTTGGTCGCCCCACTGTCAAAGTACCAAACATCTGAGTCTACTACAGACATGCACTGCTCATGAGAAGATGGATCAAAACTGCAAACAGTAGTAAATGCCTATTCTTCTTCCTGCACAAGATTAGCAGACTCCGTTTTTGGTGTAGAGGCTTCTGCAACAACCATTCCAGCCTCCTTCTTCTTTGCCTCTTTTGCAGCCAGTTTTGGACAGTTCTTTATGATATGATCATTCCCTTTACAATACTTACAAAACAATTTCTGCTTTTCTGATTTCTTCTCATCTTTATCTTCCTTCTTCGAATATGCAGAATTAGCAGATTTCTGCTTACTAACTGAAGAGCTCCATTTTCCTTTGCCCTTCTGACTAGCCAGGAAGGCTTGATCTGCAACTCGCATAATGGACCTATTTTTTCCTGGACTGATCTTCCTGCAACAAAACAGAGACTAACTCCTCAAATGATAAGGCATTCAGATTGCCTTTCATCATCAATCGAAGAGTAGATGCAAAACTCTGATATGAATCAGGAAGACCTCAAAACGGTCTGCACAAGTGAGCTATCTGGTATAACCTCATCAACAGAAATCAACTCTTCCTTCAAGTCTTTGATCTTCGTTAGGAAACTATCCATAGAATCACCTTCATTCATGTGCTCACTCTCCAACTGTTTTTGGAGGTAAGCAACACGAGCCTCATTCCTAGCTTGGTACAATGTGGTAAGTGTATCCCAAGCATCCTTAGCTGTTCTGCAAGAGTGAATGTGAGGAATAATGGCAGGTTTGACAGACAAAGCTATTAATGCATGTGCCTGGGCATCTTTGCCATCCCAGCGAATCTACTCTGTAGTAGGTGCAGTAGAAACAGCAACACGAACAGGAATCTATGGAATATCATCTTCGACACCATCTTCATCAGCTCTAGCACCTGTATTTGCAGTACCTGTAGTCAGAGGTGTAACAAGACGTCTTTCAACACCCTGCACAATGTTCCACAATCCTTTTGCAACCAATACATGTCGCATCATATAAGCCCATAATGGGTAGTTGGTACCATCCAACTTATCCTCAATAGCCAACATACGGAATAGATCACTGCTTTCAGCCATGGCCGGTGACTAAAATACCTTGATGAAGAAAATTGACTGTATCTCAAAAAGTTGCACAGAACTACCCCGACGAATTCTACTAGACCTGTAGCAGACTTCAAGATGCTTATACTGGCGAATAGAAATTGGTATATACCTTTGGCACAAAAAAGATGAAATAGCCTGCACAAGCGCTACGATAATGCGTTTGGAGGCCAAAATGAGCTCATATCGCGATTTCGGCACCACAAAGCGAAGCTGTTTTGATCTCTGAAACACCTTGAGTATGCTCACCAAATTTTGTGCGAATCTAAGACTACAAACAGAGGACTGTCGACGGCACCCTAGATGAAGCGACGACCTGCTCTAACACCGAAAGATGTCTGCAGAAGCACGCGAATAGCACAAGGAAGAAGAAGAAGCTTGGAGCACAACACACAAGACTGAATGTATTACTAGAGAATGTACAAAGATAAGTAGCCCATTAGGGCAATAGGCGTATGTACAAGCCAGGGGAAGAAAACCTCCTAAAGAGGGAAAAAAGTGCCCCGGCGGTCCTAGTGTGTTCACACATATCACTACCTAAATATATCAACACTACTCTTGGAAATTCGAGCATTCGAGTTCTCTATCTCTTAGTCCATGTCTCTCTTTGTCTTCATTGTTTTCTCAATAATGTCTACTAGCCTATTCCATAGTGCAATTATTTCTTAGTCTAAGTCTCTCTTTGGTTGTATTTTTTTTTCTCAACTTTGTCTATTGGTCTATTCCACTATGAAATTATTATTCTTCTATATAGTGGTCTATTATGCTATGCAATAACATCCAAGCTTTGGCTATTTCTTGATTTGCTCGGAGATTTTCTAGGAACTTTGAAGCTCTATGACATTTTTTCGGCATTCCTATTGTACTCGAAGCAATGGGATTTATACCATAATTCATCTGTAAAAGGAGACATAACTGTCTCTCATTATCTGCGAACTCTAGTAATGGAAAATAACTATCCCAATCTATTTGCCTCTAAGACACATATGCCCTCAACATGTCCTCTAGTATCTCATTGACCCTCTTTGTCTCACCATGTATCTATGGATGGTCACCACTACTCATTTTCAATGACACTTTAAGGTTGTCAAAGACAAAAATCCAAATGTGTCCTATGAATATTACATCCCTATCTAAAACTATGGTATGGATATCGCCAACCCATGCAATTAGAGGACATGTTGAATAAATAGCTTTGCTACCTATGGAACTTCTACCATCGAAGGACATCCTTCTCAATCTATCTATCATTACTAGGATAGCATCCTACTTCCTTTAGATCCACAATAACCCCAATATGAAGTCCATGGATACACTATCCTAGTTCTGCTCTAGAATCTCTCCTTCCAACCAAGCCTATTATATATAACTATTGATGACTCAATCCCTTTGAATCAAAACCACTCTTTAGAAAAGTGACTTTAGTTCAGAACCACTCTTTTCACAATCAATCCACATCATCCTTTTGTGGACTGATTCCTCACCACCATTTTTCTCCAAAGGTGCCAGTTAGAAAGAATCTTCCAGAATGCTCATGCTTATAGAGTTCTTGGGAAAATATTTGCTCTTTACAAGGCTTGAACACAAAGCCTCCTCGTTGTCCCCCTTAAGACTTAACCACTAGGCTAAGCGGATTCCTTATTGTTGAAAGTTATGGAACTTTTGCAAGCTCCAATTGTGAAGCTTGACACATACTCACCTCTCATTAATTGCATCTTCATCATATATGTATTTATGTCAAGTTTCATAAGGACAAATGAAGGCTAGGTCTTAAAAATATAAAGCCTACACTCGTAACCTTAAAGGAGAGTGTTAAAGTAAAAGGTGCAAATGCATTCATGGCTTATATAAAAGCCAAAATATGATTAGAGATATGGAATAATCAAAGAGGATGTGACCTTATCCACATGGAGTGATTTGGAGCATTGAAAGACACCCAAGGCAATGAAAGGACAAAGGACAAGAAGTGGAAAGTCAAGAGGTGAGAGAAGATGCAAGGGTAGGTAAAGAGACACAAACTCCCATGCACATACCTTTATGTATAGAGGTCATTTGAACGTGAAAATTTTTGGATATGACAAAGTGATGGTGTACAAGCATATGCTAGTCATTCTCTCACCAATGGATATCAAAAGTGTTAGTATATGATCAATGTCTACCCCTCATGAATGTATGCACATTTTGTAAGGCCCCCATTATGAGGAGAAGTCAAGCGTGCATTACCCAATTGATGGGAATCCCAACTTGCATGTTGGATGAAGGTCATATTGGACCATGTAAGATATTGTAAGGAAAGGGAGTTACTAGGGTCCCCAATCGTGAGGTCCGGGGCAGCGGGGAGCAACCCTGGTTGGGGGGTCCAAGGGGGCCAGCGGGTCCCCTGGCGCTGGCCCCCTGGTGGGGGTCCAGGGGCAGCACCCCCGGCGCGATGGTAAAGGGAATATTCCATGGAATATTCCCTGTTAGAGTCAAAAATAATTTATATTTGTTAGGTCGGTTCAACTGGCCTAAGCCGTGTATGGCAATTACGCGGGCGATGGCCACCCACGCTCTACCGCCCATGTATAGCCGTCCACGGAAGGCCACCCATGATCCTACATATACATGACTTCTGCACTACCTGAGACATCGAATTGAGCCAGCATACCTCTACCTTGTATCTCCCTATCTAGAGTTGTCTAGATCACCATTTAAGCTCTATCTTGAGAGCGCATGGGTGGACAACGCCAGCATCTTTGTACTTCCTGATAGTAGAAAATTGTTGAGATTCTCTTATATCTGTTATCTTCTCTGCTATTGCTCCTGTGTTATATTGTGTAACTATTGTCTTACATGGTATCAGAGCCGTAAGGTTCGAATAGCTAAGAAGTATCACTATTTTAGCCTACTAGCAGACTAGAATATCAGTAGATTATTCGAGTGATTACATGATGGCTTCATCGTCGAACACTGGTCTTGGTGTTTCAGCTAATGTTAATGTTGCACCTATTCGAATTCGCCCACCTGCATTCACTGAAGGGAAGCTGCATGGAACCAACTATACACTCTGGAAGTTCAAAATTTATGCAATTTTGGACTCCTATGAATTACTTGACACTGTCATGGGACCGGTGGGATTGGATCCAGAGCCTATACCAGTTGAAGATCTAGCAAATTCAAGATTGATGATTCAACCAGATCCAGATCTTCTATGAGCTTGGAAGAGGCGGAATGCTGATGCATTATGTGCAATTGTCACTAGTGTAAGTGATTCTGTACTTACTTTAGTTCAATATACTACTAAAGCACATGAGGCTTGGGGCATATTGGCTCATCAATATGAGACCAAGAACCACACTAGGATACAGAATTTAGAAAATCAGTTGGCAAATGAAAAGCATTCTGATTCTAAAAAGGCTGAAGATTTTATCAAACGGATAAAACATCTTCAAGATTAATTGGCTGCAGTTGGTGTTGTTATAACACCAGAAGAGCTGGTTCGAAGATGTGTACATGTTCTTCCAGCAAAGTATGAAGGATTAGTAACAACCCTTAACACTAAGGTAAGACCAACTCCTCTTACATTTGAAAAGTTTTGTGTGATGCTTTTAGAAGAAGAGATGCGGCTGAAGAATCGGCAAAGTACAAGTGATGTTGCATTCTCAGCAAATGCAAAAGGTAAAGGCTCTTTTGATGGATCAAAGAAGAAGCCAAAGAAGAAAAAGTTCATAGGAAGTTGCTTCTATTGTGAAAAGAAATGCCATGCCATCAAGGATTGCAAAAAGAAGCAAGCTGATGAATGGAATGGGACTGTAAGATCATCGTGGAAGAACAAAGAGTCTGCAAACAACACAGAGCTAGAACTTTGGGTAGCTATTGAAGAGGTATGCTCATCTGCTCAAGCTCATGTTGATGAACCATGGATTTTAGATAGTGGAGCTTCTCGCCATATGACCAGTAAAAAAGATTGGTATAGTTCCTAGTGCCTCTGCGGGAATCCATCAATGTAGTGGTGGGAAATGACTCCAAGTGTCCAGCCGAAGGAATTGGAACCATATCTTTTACCACTTCTCCAGGTGTTGAGGAAAAGTTATCCGATGTTCTCTATGTACCTACACTTAAAAGAAATTTGTTATCAGTTTCTACAATAACAGATCGTGTAGAAATCATGGATTCATCAGGTAATGTTGTAGGTAAAGGCATACGATGGGATAACTTGTATGAGTTAAGTGCTTTAACTGCTACAGAAGATAAAGATGTAAGCAGGTTATGGCACCAACGATTTGGGCATCTCAGATTTGCAGTTTTGAAGGAGATACAAAGAACAGGGATGGTTGCTCATTTGCTTGCATTTTCAGAGTTGCAGGAACCTTGTGAAGCTTGTATGATGGGCAAGCAACAACGAAAGGCATTTCCAAGAGAGACCAGCACTCGATCTCAAGCTCCTCTAGAGTTGGTACATGCTAATCTCTGCGGTAAAATGTCTACACCTGCTTTAGGAGGATCTTTCTACTTTTTGCTGTTAGTCGACGATTATAGTAGAAAGATGTGGGTTTATTTCATTCAAGAGAAGGCTGATGCTTTTGAAAAATTTAAAACGTGGCATAAGTATGTAGAAAATGAATCAGGAAGGAAAATGAAGAAATTTAGAACAGATAGAGGAGGTGAATTCTTATCAACAGAATTCAACAATTATTGTAAGGAGCATGGTGTGAAAAGGCAACTTACCACAGCTCATACACTTCAACAAAATGGCGTTGTTGAGCGCACGAACAGGACAGTAGTTGAAATGGCTCGTTGTATGTTAAAGGCCCAAGACATGCCTGATTCATTCTGGGCAGAAGCAGTCAATACAGTAGTCTACATCCTCAATCGAAGCTACACAAAAGCACCGAAGGGGATGACTCCTCAAGAAGCATATTCTGGTAAAAAGCCTTCAGTTTTGCATTTCAGAATTTTTGGTTGTTTTTGTTATGCACATATTCCTTATTCAACAAGATCAAAGTTGGATTCAAAAAGCAAAAAGTGTGTCTTCCTAGGATATAGTGAAGAGTCTAAAGCATACAGGTTGTGGGATCCTGAGGCAAGGAAGATTTTTGTCAGCCGAGATGTGGTGTTTGATGAACGACCACACTTAGTAGAAGATAAAGGTAAATCTACTATCTCATCAAACGGAGAAATATCTCACCTTGTGCCTATCAAAAGACAGGTTAAAGTTGAGGAGGAGGAAACATCTGATGGAGAAATTTCCTCAATAAAAAGCCAACCAGTTGTAGTTGCACAACGTAAGCCACTACCGAAGTGGGCACAACAGCTCTTTGATTATCACAATCCACATGTAGATGTACCAGAATCATCATCGGATGGATTACGAAGATCAAAGAGAATAGAGGAGCAAAGAAGAGCCTCAGAACACATTGTTAACATGGCTCTAATGGCAGATATCATGGGCTCAATAAAGGAACCTACCACCATTGAAGAAGCCCTTGATGATCCAGGTTGGAGAGCGACAATGCAATTGGAGTATGATAGCATACTCAAAAATGATACATGGGATCTAGTCGACTTGCCGCCAAAGAAGAAGGTAATAGGTACTAAATGGATTTGGAAAGCTAAGTATAAAGCAGATGGAACATTAGAAAAGTATAAGGCAAGATTAGTTGCACAGGGTTTTTCACAGATCGAAGGATTTGATGTTCAAGAAACTTTTGCACCAACAGCACGCATGACAACTATTCGGACGGTACTTGCAGTAGCTGCACAAAAGGCCTGGCCTATTTTCCAGATGGATGTCAAATCTGCATTTTTGAATGATCACCTCAAGGACGAGGTATATGTATCTCAACCACCAGGTTTTGAGGTGCCCGATTCAGAAAATAAAGTTTGCAGGTTGAAGAAAGCTTTGTATGGACTTAAGCAAGCTCCACGGGCTTGGTAAATCCACAAAAGGATGGTATGGATTGATTCTGAAAAGAGTGGTTCTTAATTAAATTCACTTTTCCAAAGAGTGGTTTAGATTCAAAGGAATTGATTCCTCAATAGCTATTTATACAAGGCTTGTTTGGGAGGAGGGAAGACATTCATTCACTAGCTGGAATTTGTCGAGACTATGTTACATTATAATCAAAGTTTAATCTTCTTCAACTTCTTCAACCTTTCCAACCATACAACAAAGTGCAAAAGGAGGACCTTTAATCTTTCCATGGGAAGCAAAGAAAGGGTGGGCGGATTTATCAACTACAACAATTCTTGGAGCCCTTTAAGCAAGTGAAAGATGGTTTTGGTGATTGCCACATCATAAAACTCTAAGCTAGAATCAAGTCTATGTCAAAGCAACTTATGTCAAGGAAGCATTTTTGTGAATTTTGTGCATTCCCTTTTGATTCTTGCACACCACAAGGCTACAAATGTCAAAGGTTAAGTACGAGCTTGTGTGCAATGGAGGGAAATAGTGCATTTATGATTAGTACATGTGTTTATGTTTATTTCATGCTAATACCATCTATCGCATGATTCATGCCCAATCCTGCAATAGTTGCACGTGCATCGCAAAGAAGTGTTTCTCTTTCAAGTCATGTGCATGATGCATTGCATGTAGGAACTAAGGAGATAACTACTCACCTTGAGGGAATTGCATTGGAAGGGGATACATCAAACATTACTTCTATTGAGAGGCATGTGCTAGAAGCCAAATTGTTGATGTTAGAGCAGGGCCTTGGGCACTTTTCTAATGTTAATCAAAGGTCGTAGAAACTTCTTCAATCTTTTAATGGAGATTGTGACCACGCCAACATCTATCTGAGTGGAAAATTCCCATTTCCTGGCCAGCTTTAATCCCCTTGTCTAGTACTATGATTCATCTCAGTTTGATGATTCCTATTACTCCTTTATTTTCCAACTAGTCCAAAAAACATATAGGTGTAACTCATCCCTTAGATCTTTCCTTAGGAAAAGATATTTGACCCCCTTAGTTCTAAGGTTAAGATAGGGATAGGAACAAGGATGTCATCCCAATTGTAAAGGTTTTTTTGCTCTTCATGTGATGCAAGGCACCATTTTCCAACACCCATGAGTCACTGATTTGTCAATCTTCAGTCAAGGAGCATACCTCCTCTATCATAACAAATAAATCAAGCTCTATTTTTGTAGTGTTGGTAGACTCCTACCCTTGCCTCCTTTTGAAGCACCATTGTTCTGTTCTACCTTCTTGATCCGACAATCTTGAATTATGTGACCTTTCTTCTTGTAGTGGAAACACTCTCCCTTGAATTTCTTTTTTTCATTCTTCTTTTTTATCCATCTTTTGAAGAGTCCATGTTTCCTCCTTTCACATTTGCTATGAATGCAGCATCTCCTTTGTTGTCACCACTCCTTGCCTTGGTCCAAAGTTCTTTCTCCATGAGTAAGGCACTAAATTCTTCAAAATTTAGAGGTTGAGGTCTGATTTGAGTATTAAGAGTAATTACAAAACCATCAAACTTTGGTGGATAGATTGGAATATAATACTAAGCTAGCTCCTTACTTGAATTTTGTACACCTACTCCTTCCATTTGATTCCATAGATTCTTTATGTGAGTGATAAAGACCTCTGTAGTCTCCCCATCAACAAACCTTTCTACTGCTAGTTGATTCTCTAAGTTCTGAATCCATGTATGATTATGAGTTTCATATTGATTTCTCAATATGTTCCGTGATTCGTAAACCTTAGTACTATGTTGAATGAGATTCAAAACACTATCTATAGTACTTGTAACTAGAGCACATAGTGCATCTATGTTTTTATCTTTCCAAGCACATAGAAGATCAGCATCAAGAGGAATCATTCAACCAAGATTGTTTGGATCAGGTGTTTCTTGGGGCTCATGATCAATCCCAAAAAAAAGATCATATGAATCAAGGATAAAGTGATTTTAAACTTCCATAGTGTAGTTTTTACCATCAAACTTACCTTCAATGAAGGCTAGTGGTCATATCCACAATGTTGGGATGAGTGGCATCATTGCTGCTCTTGCTTGTGCTCCACTTGCTCGTCTTGATGAACCATCTTGATTTCTAGTCATAGATGATGATGTACCATTTGACATCTTCTCTCTTTTGTCATTGAATCCTTTGCAACCTCTATGTATTTACATCTACACCACTCAGAGCCTCTTGAGCTCTGATACGATGTAAGAAATAATTGCATAGTAGAATAGACCAGTAAACAAAGTTGAGAAAAAGATGTAGACAAAGAGACATAGAGACACACAAAGATCAAGCTATCCAACTGTGCACTCCCAATGTGGATATTATGTTGGTACATTTAGCAAGCCTAAGTGCTTTTCTAGGGATTAAGGACTACATATATATATTTTTCTCATCCCATAGAGACCTACATATGAACTTATGCTTGTCAATTTCATTGTATTGAACTTGGATAAAGGTAAATGTAAAAGATAAGAAAGAATCTTATGAAGTTAGGATGCTAAACCCAAAACTCATGTGGTAGGAAGAATCAAATTAAGTCCATCCCTAAAGTCTAGGATCACTTTTAGGTGAGAAGATTCAAAATTTAAATTCAAAAAATGTGTATGAATACACATGAGCTTACTCGTGGGATGAGAGAGCACTTCTGAGAGAATTTAAGCTACCTCAGTGAGCTTACATTGAGCTCAATTCATCTATGCGTAGTCCAGTACACTCTCTCTATATCATATGTGTAATAGCATTCATAGTTTGATATATTTTCTTGAGCAAGTCTCTGCATATTGTTTGCTCCAGCATCTTCATCATTTCAATGAACTTGTGGAATCAATTTCTCAGCATATACTTATTCTTTTTCGATACTTTAACTTTTTGTTAGCTTAAAGTTTCTAGTATCTAGATATCAAATTTCATTAATTTTGATCAAGTAGATCTCGAGATATGAAGCATAGAAGTTGACTATGTTTGTACATTGTCTAGATCCTAAAAAGTCAGGTGACCCCCTTGACTTGCTAATTTTATTTCTCCTTGTATGGTGCAGATAAATTCATGAGATAACTTGATTTAGTTAGCTATACACTACAATTAGATGTGTGCAAAATCTCTTTGGTCAATTCATACCAGGTTGTGGGCTCTAGGCATAACACTCGGGCCTTCTATTCCCAAATAGAAAGTTCTTCACATTTCTTGCATATAAAAGTGATCTGTTTTGATGCAAACATTTGAGAGTGATGCTCTAATAGATTTGGTGGCTCCATATGCACCATTGTGAAGCTAATGAATCATACTAATCATATTTGAACCTAGATTGGCATGTGTCAAGTAGGTTTCCACTAGCACTGTGGGATTTGAACTCATGACCTATTGGCTAGGAGTATGATGGGCTAACCACTTGCCCCAAAAGCCATGGTTGAGGATTACTTCCTAACCCTCCCTCTTAGGGTGTAGTTCAACCATCTCCTGCCCATCATTCCTTGATTCCAACAATCTCTTCCCCTTCTAGAGATCATTGTCCTCAATGATCAATCCTTGATCTCCCCTTGAATTGATGTCCCCAGCCTTGCATAGTCTCTTGAACCTTCTTGTTCTCAACCTTGGTCTCTTGAAGCCTTGCCCTCAACGTTGGTCTCTTGAACCTTGCCTTTCTACTTCTTGGCCACTTGCCTATAGACTTGCCTTGTTTGGTCTCTTGAGCCCCTTGTTCTCAAACTCAATATCTTGAACCTAGTTCTCACCATGCTAGCTATCTTGGATCCTCAATCTACTATCCCCATTGGAATGCTCGTTCTGAGAGCTTGCCAACGGTATCTTATACGTTTAAATGAGCTACGGATTGGGAGATACACTCTAATCTGTGTTGTGCTCATCTTTGAAAGCGACATGCATGCCTTCCATCCACTTGCCCAAGCCTACCTCCTAAGCTCTGATACCAATTGTGGGATTTGAACTCATGACCTATTGGCTAGGAGTATGATGGGCTAACCACTTGCCCCAAAAGCCATGGTTAAGGATTACTTCCTAGTTCTTCCTCTTAGGGTGTAGTTCAACCGTTTCTTGCCCATCATTTCTTGAGTCTAACAAACACCACCTCATCTCTAGAATCAAAAAATCGTCTCCTCACATTGGTATCAGAGCAACTAGTCAACATGGGAGATGGATCAAGGCAACTATTTAGCTTGGTCTCTGCTAATTGAAGCTTATCTTCAAGGGAGAAACCTCTTTCATTACATATCTAGAGATGAGATGATGCCAATCCTTAGAAGCAAGGGCCAACCAACACAAGAAGAACAAGAGAGGTTGAATGCATTATGCTCAAAGGATGCTCTAGCAAGGCCATATATTCTTAACTCAATCTCTGATTTTTTACTTCCACACATCAAGAGTTGCAACACTTCACAAAAAATTTGGAATGCTCTTGAAGCTCTCTTCTCATCAAGTACCAAGCCAAGGAAGAATCCACTATGTATGGAATTCATCACACTCAAGAAGATGGCCAAGTAGAATGTAATTGATTTTGTCACCAAAATAAAAGACATAGTAGACCAACTTGCAAGCATTGGAGAAGTTATTGATGAAGAGCAAATAGTAATGCAAGTAATCAATGGAATAAAGGCAGATGACAAATGGGAAGCTTTCACCATAGTCGTGGACCTCTACATGGATATGCAAGTTCATGATTTCAACACTCTCATGGGACAATTGTTCACACATGAGGCAAAGCTTATGAAGATTGGAGAAAACTTAAAAGATAATCAATCCTCTGCTCTAGATAAGAAGAAAAACAAAGATAGCAAAGGAAAAGGTAAGAAGTCTAATGATGAAGGTAGCACCTCTCAAGCAAACTTTGCAGGTAGAGGTAAAGCCTCAAGAGGAAGAGGCAAAAGAGGAATACAAGGCAGGGGGAGAGCTCAAAGCTCATCTCCATGTGCCATAAATAGCCTAACTAATCATATTGTTGAGAATTGTCTCAGGAATCCCAGAAACCAAAGAGGAAGAGGTTACAACAGAGGAGGCTATGGAAGCGCAACAGGTAGATTCAACAATTTCAATGGATACAATAACAACTCATACAACAACAACTACCAAGGAGGATATAGAGGTAGGAGAGACTACAAAAACTATACAAATGACCACACCAAAGAGGATTCACACCTTCTGATGAACATGACCATAAAGGAAGGTAAAGTAGATGAACACGTGTCCTATATAGACACAGGTTGCTCAAATAATATAGCAGGAAATGTACCTCTACTCTCATACTTGGAGGATCCAAGGAATAGACATGAAATACAAACAAGAGATGACACAAGACATCCAATTGAGAAGATAGGTAATGTGAAGACTCTAGATGGTAATATGAACCTATTAAGCAAGGTATTATATGTGCCAACTATAACCAGGAACCTCATAAGTGTAGGACAAATTGTTGAGAAGGGATTGCACATCAGATTTAGCTGCTTTAGATATTTGATCCTACTGTTCCTATCATTTATTAATGTACAGGGTGGTAGTGGTTCTTCGAGATCTAAGTCATCTCATCTGTCATTCCTTGCCTGTGCATACTCTGCCTTCATCTCTGCATCCTGGATGGGGCTTCCACCTGCTTGTTCTATCTCTTGAGCTTCTTCTCGGATATGAGCCTGTACTTTAGATACTTTTGTTTCCCATAGAGTAAGTTTTCTTATTTCTTTTCCCACTTCCTGTTGGCATTCTTCCATGGTGTGCTGAATTTGGCCTTGGCTACTCTAAAACATGCAGACATTTCAATTGAAACTTTGCATAAAATCTTCATTTTCCCTTCCACCTTTGCCTTTACATCTAACATTGTTCTTGTCT
Organism: Ceratopteris richardii; assembly: GCA_020310875.1. NCBI lineage: Eukaryota > Viridiplantae > Streptophyta > Polypodiopsida > Polypodiales > Pteridaceae > Ceratopteris > Ceratopteris richardii. Next base: position 83,175,116 of record CM035434.1, read on the forward strand.
GGGAGATTTCTCTTCTGGCCTCTGCTAGCTCTCTTTCCAGCTCCTATCTAAGTCTTGATTGCTCTGGAAAGTTGTGCCATTGTCCGGGTCCAAAAGGGACAACAGCTCATCATTTTGCTCCTTAATATTCTTAAATGATGAATATAGAATTGAAAATCTCTTTTTTTTTATTTTCTATTTCCTTGTCTTTTTTGGAGTGTTGTTCCTCTTTCTGTTTGAGCTCTTCTAGGAGTTCCTGGATGGTTTGGTCTCTTACCTGAGTAGCCTCTTGGCTTTCCATACACTTCTATTCCCAGCTCTTTTGTTCCATTTTACTGTTCTCCAGATCTTGCATACATTGCTCTTTTTCTTGTTGGAGCTTCAACACCTCCTCTTTCTTGCTTTGCAAGTATAGTTTATATTCTTCCAATTCATCCTTGACTAATTTTAGAGCATTTCTTCCTATTCCTATCTCCCTATCTTTATTCTTTATTATCTCATTGAAATGGTTTTCCACCGCTTAGTGAGCTTTTTCTGCTTCTCTCCTCTGATGTCCTGCAGCTATGACTTCTTCTGTTACTTTTACTATTTCTTCTTGGAGAAATTCATTGTCCCAGAGTAAAATCTCATTTTGTTTGATTAGTTCTTTACTTTCTATTTTCCAGGTCTCCACTAACTATCTTTTTTTTTCTTCCATTATGAGACCTGCTAGTAATGCCCATTTTGATCCTTGAGAGAACTAATTTGTTATTTGATTGAGTATGGATTTGATTTCTAATAAATCCTTGTTCTCCTCCTTCTCTCGACCTTGGGTCGAATACTATTGTAATGCTTTATCTTCACTTTCCAGTCCCTTCTGCCCTAGCTATATTGATTTGACTTCTTGCTTCTTCACTTCTTCATCTATTTCCATCCCCTCTTCTAAGTTCTTTTGTCTCTTTTCCTCCCTATTTCTCTCTGGTACTTGTTCTTCCACGTCTTGGATCTCCTTTTCTTCTTGTCTTGTTTCTGCATCCTCCTGGCCATCTACATCATCAGCATTTTCCTCTGAGTTGCTCTCTTCTTCAGAACTACCTTGTTCTTGAGGGTATTCTTCCTCTTTCTGCAGGTCGTTCCATGGGGTTTCTTCACTTTTACTCATGATCCCTGTTTCCTTAGCCACACTTCCCTTTTCCTCTTCTCCTTGGAATCTGATGTAGAATTCTTTTTTTGGCTTTTTCCAATGTTGTTTTTATCGTGGTATTTCCACAATATCCATGTGAGTCATGCTTTGTTCTTTAGCCTCTTCCATGATCACATCTGGGCCCTAGCACACTAGCCCTTCTTGCTCCTGATCTTTATGTGGACAAGTGGTTAGAACCACTTTTTCTTCTTGTGGTATATCTTTTACTATCTCTATTTCAAATCCCATGGATGCATCAAAAAGTCATCCAGGTCAACCTCTTGTTCCATTTCTTTGAGCTTCTAGATATTGAACTCTTCTTGGGCCTTTCCCGTCTCTACATCTGGATCTACTTGAGCCTCTCTCTCTCGACTGCCACCACTTCCTCCCAAGTGGGTTCCACCATCTCTGATGCTTCCTTCCTTGGGTCTTCCTTAACCCGGATGGTTACATAATCAGTATCCTTCTCCTGTATGCCTAGCTCTTCCTGTTCTTCTTGTGGGATTTTTTTCTTCACTCTCTTTGAGGTTCTTAACTTCTTCTTGGTAGGCTTGATGACTCCTACCACTTCCTGTACCCTCTTCATGGACATTCTTGTCGTTTGTTGAGTCATGGGTTTTGATATTTCCTCCATCTCCTTGCCTCTTCTTCCTGCTTTCATGGGGGAGGTCATCTGTTTTGTGTTCGCCAGCTCCTCCATCTGTATTCTGCAAAGCACTAATTCCATATCTTCATCTTCATCCAGAGCGGTGTATAAAATTCTTGTCAGGGCTTGCCCTCCTCCCAAGAATTGCTTCTCCTTCCAATGCATTGCTGCTTCATACATATATTTCAGGATATAACTTGACAAGTCCATTCTTTCTAAACTACCCCTCTTCATGAAGGCCAGGGTCACTACCTTGTGTGGCATGGTGTACTGAGTCATTTGAATTGAGCAAAAATGCTGATGGAACAACTTAACTGCCATATTTAATACTTCTGAGTCAAAATCAGGGAACTTCTTGATCTCCTTGTACTGGTCCATCCCGTTTCTGATATCATTCAAGTTATATGTTTTACCTTCCTCAAAATTCAGGGCTTCCCTTACCAGTGCTTGATCGATCCTAAGGGTCTTCATCTCCCTTGTGAAGTCTGGCACCTGGCACATTAAGTACTCTTGGGGATCATTTTCTTTCTAGGTGTGCCTATCCATGGTCTCCATAGTTGAGATACATATGGGGATATCTATCATAATGAGGTCCAAGTCCAGAAATCCATGGATCCCTACCTCCCTCCTAATCTCCTTTATGTCCTCATGCTTGTGCAACTTTGTTATATCCAGGGTAACCACATTGAATTTAGATCCTCAAGATTTCAGCATATACATATATTTGGCCGTTCTCATTAAGTTTTGCTTGGCCTCCTCATCAGTTTCCCCTACATCAAGGAACCAGTGTCCCCTAGATTGAGCTATGGACACGTTTTTTAGCATCTTTTCAACCATTTGTCAAAGTCAACAGCTTGAGTTTGATTAGATCCTTCTCATTCTTTCTAAACGTACTAATGGAAATTTTTCCTCAATTAATGACTCAAGAAAAACATCTCAAAGAATGAAAGATTAAATGAATACAGTACTAATCCCATGATCTTGGACTACACACTATTTCTCACATAGACTCCCAACTCACGATATAGTGAAGGCTTGCTAGAAAAAGATTCAAATTAGTACTCTTAAAAAAAATGAAGCCAATTTTGGATCCCTTTTCTTTTTGAAGAAAAACAATTTTAAACTTCCTATCCCTATTATGAGACTTTAGTGCGTGTCTGTGTCTTATTTTCAAATAACACTTAATCTGTTTCTTCTTTGACCACGAAAAAACAATTCTTCTATGTACATTTCCCTCTTGTTGTACTCCTTCTGGCTTTGCTTTTCTTTCTCTGCCATGCTATTAATTTTTCTCTCCCCCCCATTCTCTGTAATATCGAGAATATAGGTTGAAGGTTGGTTGCAACATTGGTGGTAAATTTGTTTTATTTGTGTGCAAAGAATGGCCTCCATGTGCTCATAAGCCTTTATTGAGAGGTTGTGTGTGTGTAGTTCAGTGCCAGAGCTGTTAGGGTTTCCATCATTACAGTGCATAAGCTTGAAATCCCCTTTGGCTGTTGAGACACATACACATACACTTATTCAAAATGTGCAAATGAGCATATAAAAAAAAGGGTGATACATAAAACAAAAAATTTTGAGTTATATACAATATCAACAATGAAAAATATAGTCAGGATTGCCTCATCTTTTCCTTTATCTTCAGGATTCTCTCCTTAGCTTCTTGCTGAGCTTCTTCATTGATTCTCTCCAACTCTTTTTGCCTATACTGACCTATGTGTAATCTCTACCATTGTTGTTCAGTAAGGGGTTCTAAGTATTTGTTTATCTTACATCCACTTATATAATTGGGCATGACTTGTCCTTCTAGGATGGCAAGTTGCATGGTCCCACTATTCATTCTGTGGAGGATATATGGTCCATGTCCCCTCTTGTGCAATTTCTTGCCCATTTCCTTGATGGAGAATGCTAGAACTATATCTCCTACCTTCAAATCCTTCTCTTTGACATGCATGTCAAAGTAAGCTTTTTGTCTGTGTTTATTGGCATATAGAGAGTTTATGGCTTGTAACCTAGTGGCTCCTAACTTTTCTAGTTTCGAGACTCTGTTTACAAGCTCGTGTTCTGTCCAATCTAATGTCTTTGCCACTTTTAGGGTTGCGATTAAGAATTCCATGGGTAAGATAGCATTTTGCCCATATACCAAGTTGAAAGGTGTAGTTCCAATATTGGTTTTATAAGATACTCTATAAGCCCACAGAGCATGATGTAATTGTGAAGAGATGGATAGGTATGTGCTTGAAGATGAAGAGGTGTTGTAAAATCCTTGATCTACACCAGCCAATTGAACTCCATAAGTATATGGTGGGCCCTTTTAGCTTGCCAATGGATGTATTAGACACCCTATGTACCTTGGAAGATCACTCTCAAAAAGATAGATCAAAACATATAAGCTGGAGTTAGCTCAGAGGTGAAAACTTGCTATTCTTGGTTCATACACCTGAAGAGATGGATAGGTATGTGCTTGAAGATGAAGAGGTGTTGCAAAATCCTTGATCTACACCAGCCAATTGAACTCCAGAAGTATATGGTGGGCCCTTTTAGCTTGCCAATGGATGTATTAGACACCCTATGTACCTTGGAAGATCACTCTCAAAAAGATAGATCAAAACAGATAAGTTGGAGTTAGCTCAGAGGTGAAAACTTGCTATTCTTGGTTCATACACCTGTCCAGTGTTTTACATAATTCTCTGAGCACAGCAGCAATTTACTTAATTCCTCTTGGGGAAGTCTAGAAAACTTAAAGAGCTAACTTTCAAGAGTAATCTCATCAAAAATAATAAACCACACACTGAGAATGAGTTTTAACAAGTGATGACATCATCCCGATTTTCACGAGCTGCTACAGTTTGAGACCAGTGAGCAGAAAAATGAACATAACTCAAAATTTAGGAATCCAATGATTATGAAAATTTGTATGCTTATACTAGACAGTAAGATAAATCGAACAAGCTTTAAATCACTGAATTTGGATAAGTAACCACTGAGAAACGGCTCTGACAAGGTGAGTGAAAAAAATCGGGTAACTGACAGAGAAGTGAAGATGAACAGACCCTATTGACTTCAAATGAACATAACTGAAGATTGTAACATCCAAATGACATGAAAATTTGTGAGCATATAGTATACTTATAGAGCTAACTTTACCAAGTTAAATTACTGAAAATGATGCACCAAGCTCAGAGAAATCATCTCTGCAATCTGACTAAGAAAACTGAGAGTAATGGCAGTGAGTAGTACACTTCACAAGAACATGGAAATATGAACCCAAATGATAATGAAAATGAAAGTATATTGCTTGTACAATCCAATGGACTTACTGATACATATGTGTGCCTTGTAATCACACCTTGATATGGCATAAATCTCAGCTCTTGGAGGTCTTCACATAGGTCTCTCTAACCACGACTAAAACTGCCATCTATTTATAGTTGAGTTTGGGAGGCTAACTTCCCTCAATCACTCTCCAATCAATCAATGATTGATTTGATTCTCTACCTACCACAAATCACGAATTCGTGGCTCCTCTTTCCATTCTTGATCAAGTGGACTCAACCACTTAAGATTCTTTCACTTTTACATTAAGTAAACTCTTCAAAAGTTACAAGAGGTAGTTCACAAGTGAACTTTACATAGTCTTCATTTTAAAGCTTCTTCTATGACTTTGTGGGACTCAAGCCAATACTTAGGCTTGTCATAGACTTGCTCCAACAGCTCCCCCTCAAGCCAAGTATGCTTGAGGTCTTCAATCTTCCAAGATTACCTGCAAACCAATCATAGCCTTGAATTTGCAAAGCTTTGTACCATCCAATGCTTTGGTTAGAATATCTGCACATTGTTGATGAGTGGACACATATGATATTTGGATCTCTTTTCTTAGAACCTTCTCTCGTACATAGTGATAATGAACTTCAATATTTTTAGTCCTTGCATGAAAAATAGGATTAGCAGCCAAATGAATAGAACTCATATTGTCACCAAAAATAGTTGGAGTTCTAAACTCCAATCCAAGATCTTTGAATAATGTCTTCATCCACATAGCTTCTTGTGTAGCTATGGAAAGACCTCTATATTCAGCTTCAGTAGAAGAGAGAGCAACTGTGGGTTGCTTCTTGGATGACCATGAAATAAGCTTTGAACCTGCAAAGGTAAGATAACCTGATGTGCTCCTTCTATCATCTTTGGAGCCAGCCCAATCTGCATCAGAAAATATCTTCAAACCTAAATCAGATACATAAGGATAATAAAGTCCTTCATTTATGGTTCCTTTGAGATACTTGAGAATCCTTTTGGCAGCATCCATATGTGGTTTCCTTGGTGTGTGCATAAATTGACTTAGCACACTCACACTGTAACATATATCTACTCTTGTCAATGTGGCATAATTGAGACTACCCACTAGACTTTGATATGATGTGATGTCCTCTATGAGTTCACCTTCATGTGAGCTCAATTTGTGATTGACCTCCATTGGATTACCTGCAATCTTACAATCTTGCATCTTGAATTTTGCCAACATGTCCTTAATGTACTTTCTTTGAGTGAGAAACAAACCATGATCTTTGTAGACAACTTCCAAACCTAGGAAGTAGGTAAGTGAACCCAAATCACTTATCTTGAACTCTTCTCTCATCTGATCTTTGATCTTCTTCATACCATCTGCATCATTTCCTGTCAATATAATATCATCTACATATACACATAGGTAGATGATCTCAGAATTACTCTTTTTGATAAAGAGTGAAGGATTTGCCTTGCTTGGTTGAAAGCCTTTGTCCTGCAAGAATGAAACAAGCCTGAAATTCCAAGCTCTTGGAGCTTGCTTGAGACCATACAATGCTTTGTTAAGTTTACACACATAATCAGGATAAACTTGATTCTCAAAACCAGGTGGTTGTGCCATATATACCTCTTCTGTTATCCAACCATTCAAGAATGCATTCTTTACATCTAGTTGAAGTATCTTCCAATTCTTGGAAGAGGCAATACTAAGCAAAACCCTAATAGTAGGCATCTTTGCCACAGGAGAGAAAGTCTCCTCATAATCAATTTCCTGAGTTTGTGCAAAGCCTTTTGCTACAAGCCTTGCCTTATACCTGTTAATGGAACCATCAGAATTCTTCTTGAGTTTATAGACCCATCTTGAGCCTATTACCTTCATGGATGAAGTCTTGGGCACCAAATCCCAAGTGTTGTTTTCCTCAAGTGCTTCAATCTCTTCCTTCATTGCATGCTTCCATTCTGTTTTTTCTTTGGCCTCTTCAAATGATGATGGCTCCTCTTGATTTATGTCCTGTGCTATGTAGATAGAATGTTTAGTTACTAATGAGGTGTCAAACCCATACCTTTCTGGTTTTTTCTTTTCCCTCATAGATCTTCTTAGGCCATGATGTGATGATTCTGCCTCATGTCCAAGTTCCTGCAATTTGGCTTTACCTTTAGACTTCCATGCTTTGATCTTTTCCATCTGAGATTCTTCATCATCCTCTGAGGTGTCTTGTTCTTCAATCTTTGGTTGTTCTCTACCAAGCTTTGGAAAATCTTCTTCAAGATTGTATGGTAAATTGACCTTCTTGCATGAATCTTCATACCATGAATTGTTCTCATAAAAAACTACATCTCTGCTTACCAAGAATCCTTTGTTGGTAGGGTTGTATAACCTATAGCCCTTTTGATTGTTGTCATATCCAATAAATACACACCTTTCTGCTTTTGGATCCATCTTGCCTCTTGTGAAGGAACATGAGCAAAAGCAATACATCCAAAAATTTTACAATGATCTAAGCTTGGTCTTCTTCCATTCCAAGCCTCATATGGAGTCATCCCATCAAGGGATTTTGAAGGCAACTTGTTAATCAAGTAAGTGGCTGTAGATACAGCCTCAGCCCATAAGTAACTAGGTAAATGCTTTTCATTTAACATAGACCTTGAAGCTTCAACAATTGTCCTATTCCTCCTTTCTGCCACTCCATTTTGCTCAGGAGTGTACCTTGTAGTTACCTCTCTTTTGATTCCTCTTTCTTGAAGAAAAGAATCAAACTCATGGGAGAAGTATTCTCCCCCTCCATCTGACCTTAGCCTTTTTAGTGATTTACCTATTTGATTCTCCACAAGAGCCAAATATCTTTTGAAACATGAAAAAACTTCATCTTTGTGTTTCATAAAGAATAGGATAGTCCATCTGTTGCAATCATCAATAAAGGAGACATAATACCTTGATCCAGATATTGAAGCTTCCTTGCTAGGTCCCCATACATCTGTATGAACCAACTCCAAGAGATCTCCATGCATATAACCTTTCTTCATGAATGGTAACCTGTGAGACTTTCCAAATTGACATGCACTACACTTATACATCATATGTTGTTTTGACAAATTAGGGAGTCCAAGTACACTTTGGTCCTTACAAATTTGCTTTAATGACCTTTCACCAATATGTGCTAACCTTTTGTGCCATACTTCCAATTCTGTGAGTGTCTGACTACCATAATTAAAGAGAGCAATGTTTCTAGTGTCCTGTAATTCAAATGTGAACAATCTACCTGTCTTTTCAACTTTTGCAATTTTTTGAAATTCTTGACTTGGATCTTCAACAAATGCTCCTGCCTTTGTGAACCTGACTCGCAACCCTTTCTCTACTATCTACCCAACACTTATCAAATTCTTTGTAATGGTAGGGACATAGAGTACCTTACTGAGTAGGTTGATGTTTCCATCAGGTGCTTTGACATTGCCTATTTTCTCCACAGGATGTTTTGCATCATCTCCTGTTTGTACCTCATGCTTATTCCTTGGATCTTCTAAATCTGATAGGAGTGCCACATTTCCTGCCACATGATTTGAACAACCTGAATCTATGTAGAAAACATGTTCATCAGATTGACCTTGTGGCATAGCCATGTTCAGGATCAATAATGAATCCTCTTTGTTTGAGTCTTCTGTGTAGTTATTGTAGTCTCTCCTTCCTTTGTAGCCTCCTTGATAGTTTGAATGATTGTAGTTGTTGTAGCTGCCATGATAATTGTTGAACCTTCCTCTTGAGTAGCCATAACTTCCTCTATTGTATCCTCTGCCTCTTTGATTCCTGGAATTCCTAAAGCAATTTTCAGTTGTATGAAAAGTTAATCCACAAATAGAACATGAGTTGGAGTCTTGGGATCTCCCCCTGCCTTGTCTACCTCCTCTTCCTCTACCTCTGCCATGTCTTCCTCTACCTGCATAGTTAGCTTGATATGTACCTGCTTCATCATCCACTTTCTTTGCCTTTCCTTTGTTATCTTTGGACTTGCTTTTATCAGTGTATAAAGCTGAAGATTGATTACCTTTAGAGCTTTCTCCATTTTTGATAAGCTTTGCCTCTTGAGTAAGTAGTTGTCCAATGAGTGTGTTGAAATTAGGTACATGCATGTCCATGTACAAATCCATAGCTGTGGTGAATGCTTCCCACTTGTCATCTGCCTTCAAGCCATTGATGACCTGCCTTACAATTTGCTCTTCATCTATTACCTCTCCAATGCTTCCCAACTGATCCGCTATGTCGCTTTGTGACAAAATCAGTCACATTTTGTTTGGGAGCCTTCTTGAGAGTTGTGAAATCCAGCCATAGTTGATGCTTCCTAGCTTTAGTACTTGAAGAAAAGAAAGCTTCAAGTGCATCCCACACTTCCTGAGATGTCTTACAACTTCTAGTGTGAGGCAACAAAAAATCTGAGATAGAGTTGAGGAGATAAGACCTTGCAAGTGCATCCTTGGAGCACCATGTGCTCAATCTTTCTTGCTCTTCTTGTGTTGGTTGACTTTTGTTCCTGAAACTTGACATAACTTCATCTCCAGCCACATAACCATATAAACTTCTACCTTGGAGATAAGCTTCCATTCTTAATGACCAAGCTAAGTAGTTACCTCTGTCCAATTTGTCAATTGATGAAGGAAATCCATCTGCCATGTTGTCCAACCTTGCTCTGATACCACTGTGAAGAGATGGATAGGTATGTGCTTGAAGATGAAGAGGTGTTGCAAAATCCTTGATCTACACCAGCCAATTGAACTCCAGAAGTATATGGTGGGCCCTTTTAGCTTGCCAATGGATGTATTAGACACCCTATGTACCTTGGAAGATCACTCTCAAAAAGATAGATCAAAACAGATAAGTTGGAGTTAGCTCAGAGGTGAAAACTTGCTATTCTTGGTTCATACACCTGTCCAGTGTTTTACATAATTCTCTGAGCACAGCAGCAATTAACTTAATTCCTCTTGGGGAAGTCTAGAAACTTAAAGAGCTAACTTTCAAGAGTAATCTCATCAAAAATAATAAACCACACACTGAGAATGAGTTTTAACAAGTGATGACATCATCCCGATTTTCACGGGCTGCTACAATTTGAGACCAGTGAGCAGAAAAATGAACATAACTCAAAATGTAGGAATCCAATGATTATGAAATTTGTATGTTTATACTAGACAGTAAGCTGAATTCAACAAGCTTTAAATCACTGAATTTGGATAAGTAACCACTGAGAAATGGCTCTGACAAGGTGAGTGAAAAAAATCGGGTACCTGACAGAGAAGTGAAGATGAACAGACCGTGCTGACTTCAAATGAACATAACTGAAGATTGCAACATCCAAATGACATGAAAATTTGTGAGCATATAGTATACTTATAGAGCTAACTTTACCAAGTTAAATTACTGAAAATGATGCACCAAGCTCAGAGAAATCATCTCTGCAATCTAACTGAGAAAACTGAGAGTAATGGCAGTGAGTAGTACACTTCACAAGAACATGGAAATATGAACCCAAATGATAATGAAAATGAAAGTATATTGCTTGTACAATACAATAGACTTACTGATACATATGTGTGCCTTGTAATCACACCTTGATATGGCATAAAGCTCAGCTCTTGGAGTTCTTCACATAGGTCTCTCTAACCACGACTAAAACTGCAATCTATTTATAGTTGAGTTTGGGAGGCTAACTTCCCTCAATCACTCTCCAATCAATCAATGATTGATTTGATTCTCTACCTACCACAAATCACGAATTCATGGCTCCTCTTTCCATTCTTGATCAAGTGGACTCAACCACTTAAGATTCTTTCACTTTTACATTAAGTAAACTCTTCAAAAGTTACAAGAGGTAGTTCACAAGTGAACTTTACATAGTCTTCATTTTAAAGCTTCTTCTATGACTTTGTGGGACTCAAGCCAATACTTAGGCTTGTCATAGACTTGCTCCAACAATAATTGCTTATCCCAATCTAACCTTTTATTGTTGACTATCTTTTGCAATACTCCACACAAAATCTTATTAGTGCTCTCTGCTAAGTCATTTGCTTGGGGATGATAGGGTGCTGAGAGTCTGTGCACTACTAAGAACTCTTTCACAAGATGTTCTATGACCTCATTGACAAAGTGAGTTCCCCTATCACTGATGATTTCTAATGGTAACCCAAACCAAAGATGTTTTCAAATAAGAACTTGGCTATTGTTTGAGCATCATTTCTTTGGGTGGATTTATCCTCTACCCACTTAGTTAAGTAGTCAGTTGCTACTATGATGTATTCTACATATGTGGTTCTAGAAGGTGGAGAAATAGGTCCTATTAAATATATGCCCCACTTGGAAAAAGCTCTAAAGCTCATTATTGATCTTAGTGGCATATCATCCTTTCTTATGGGATTCTTTGTTCTTTGGCAAATATCACATCTTTCCACAAATATCTTTGCATCTTTATGTAGTGTTGGCCACCAAAATCCTGCATAGATTATTATCTTGGCAATTCTTTCTGCTAAAAAGTTTCCTGATGCTGCTCCTGCATGTGCAAATTGTAACATTCTCACATACTCCTCTTTTGGAACACACAACCTTAAATATCCATCTTTACCTACAATTGATCTCCTATCAATGAATAGTCTTCGCATCCCAAATTCATTACTTTTGCATGAAAAGTCTTTTTCACTTGAGGGTCTTGTGTTTTCAATTGTTTTATGATCTCTTCCCCACAAACTGGATTTCTATTCATCCAAAACATGGTTGCCATTTCCACTACTTTCTTCCTTGGCGGGCTTCACACTGTTGGACAAAATAATGTATGTCTTTCTTTTGGTCGGACCAATGTACCTCTAATCTATGAAGATTCATTAGGCTTTGGGCTTTAGAAGCATGGACTAGGTTATGCGGGTTATGTGCCCTTTCTAGGTAACTCTTTTGTTCCTTATCTAGGATGTAGGTTAAGATATGCCTGAATGATGGAGGTGGTATAGATGTCATGAGAGCAATATGTAGTTTTTGGTTTGACCTAGGGTTTGACTTATGTCTGTGTTAGAGAATTGAGGACCAAAACTCAGTAATGGAACAAGGTTTTCTGTCCAAGTAGGCACAACTTCAACCCTAAACAGATAAGTATCAGGCAGTTCATCATCTACACCTTGGGGTTCTTCTCCATTGCATAGTTTAGATAGATGATCTGCCCTGATGTGAGTCTTTCCTTGTTTCACCACAACCTCAAAATCAAACTCCATCAACATCAAAAACCATCTGACAATTCTTCCAGTGTTACAAGGCTTTTTCACTAGATATAAGAGAGCTTGATGATCTACAAAAAACCTGAACTTGTTTGCTAGGAGGTAATGTTTGAACTTCTTGACTGCATACACCATGCCTAACCCCTCTCTCTCTGTTGTGGTGTAGTTCCTTTCATCTCGGTTCATTTTTCTACTTGCATAAGCAATTGGGAAGTCTAGCTTGGAGTTCTCAAGTGGCTATGCTAGAATACATCCCAATGCAAATAGGAAGCATCACATGGACATGGAAAATTTTCTCCCAATTGGGTGGTTTCAGTATGGGTGTTGAGATCAGCCAATACTTCAATTTCTTGAAAGCATCTTCACATCCTTCTGTCCATTCAAAGTTGGTAATCAAGGTAGATAAGGGTCTAGCAATCATAGCATAATTGTGGATGAACCTCCTATAGTATCCACAATGTCCCATGAAAGCTTGCAATTCCTTCACAGTTGTGGGTCTAGTCATCTCAGATATTACTCTGGTCTTTTCCTCATCAGTGGAAATACCATTCTTGGAAACAATATGGCCAAGTATCTTTCCTTGCCTAACAAAGAAGATACACTTTTCAGGGTTTAAACAAACTCTCTAAAGTTTGCACTTTTCAAAGATTTGTCTAAGTTCCCCAAGGTGAGATGATCTTTTGCAAGAAAAACACACAAGTCATCCACATATACTTCCATAGTTGTTCTCAAAAGATCTTTGAATACATGACACATAAACCTTTGAAAGGTAGCTGGTGCATTTGTTAAGCCAAGTGGCATAACCGTAAATGCAAATACTCCCCACTCAGTAGCAAAAGTAGTTTTGTGTTGGTCTTCTGGGGCTATAGACACTTGATTGTATCCGAAGAAACCATCAAGAAAACTATATACCTCTTTCCCAACTACTCTTTCCAATAAATGGTTGGTAATTGGCAATGGATAATTGTGTCTAATAGTGGCAGCATTGAGCTTCTTGAGATTGATGCAAACCCTGAGTTTGCCATTTTTCTTAGGGACCACTACTATAGGAGATATCCACTTTGTGTGCTCTATCTCATAAATAAACCCTATTGATAATAGTTTATCAATTTCTTCCTTGATTTTGGCAGCATACACATTATTATAAGTGTAGTGTCTTTGCTTGGGGGGTTTCGAATGTGGGCAATAGGTATTCTATGCACACAAATGCTTGGATCAACCCCCTTGAGATTCTTGTAACTCCATAAAACACTTCCCTAAACTCCCTGACTAGAGCTACCAACTGTTCTTCCTCTTCTGGTTGAACATCATTGGCCATGACTATCTTTCTCTCTTCTCCCTCTTCCACTATGACTGTCACTTGTTTCACTTGTTCTCTATTCTCATAAGCCTGATCTGTTCTACATTCTCTTTGGGGTTTTTGGAATATTACTTTCCTTTCTTCCACTTCATATCTCTTGAAATGTTCTGGAACATCAAGTCGGGTGTATACTTGTTCTTCTTTCTTTTCCCCCTTCAGTATGCTAGAGGTACTCTTGTTGTTACAACTCCTTGTGTCTAATATCACATGGACCATGTTGAATGGTATTAGATCATGCCCTTCTCAATCACGGATATGGAATAGGCTCTGTTTGTTGACCGCCACTTCTAGGGTTGACAAAATTTGATTCCAGCCACAGGGCTCAAAATCCTTCTCTTCAAACCACTTTGGTATGTAACTAGAGTCCTCTATGCTTCTCTCCAATATGCATTCTTCTTTGTTTAGTTTATACATCCCCCCCTTCTTTGGTTTGCACATCCATGACTGAGCAGAGTCCTCATAATCCACTTCTCCTAATGAACTAGAGTCTATTGAGGTGGTCCTTCAAGGATGCACCTTTCTCCAATCTCTGGCAAAGATATCATGATAAGTGCCATTCTTCAGGTTCACCTTGGTCACATTGTCTTCATGTTGCAAGTAGATATGGTCAATCCCCTAGTTTTGTACTACCCGGAGTTGTCTAAGAAATGTTCTTCCTAATATGACATCATATGTGGTCAATTCAAGAAAATTTACTACAACTAGAGTATGTTGGAATTTGATTCCACATGTCTTCAAGTCCACCTGCTATAGCAATCCAATGAGCTGCTCCAAATGACCATCAGTAACTGAAGTTTCAACTTGGAGGGTTTCATCTTTGGCTTTCCCCATTTCTCCCATATCTCTTTGGTTACAATGGCCACTCCAGATCCCAAGATGGCTTGTACTTTGTGGCCTTGGAAGTCCAACATGATGGTGGAATTCCCTTCTTCTCCCTCACAGTACCCCCCTATCTTGTCCAATGGTACTAGCATTATTCTTTCATCCTTACTTGAGTCTTTGTCATTCTTCATGGGGTTTCTGCACACTCTTTCCAAGTTAGGGTTTTGTTTCACAAGTTGATTCCATAAGATTTTACAAGTCACTTCTATATCTTGACACTCTGGAATTTTGGCAGTGTAATCTCAAGCTTGTACACTTCACACACTTTCCCTCCTCATCTTGCAGTGTCTTTTCTCCCACTTCCCCTATAGGGGGCTTTTCTTCTTTGTATTCTCTAGCCTTTTCTTCTCTCAATTCATTCCAAATAACTTGATCCATGCATTTCTGTAACTGCTCATCTGTCATTCTAGTTTCTTTGAGTGTCTTGATCTTTTTCCAACAATTGCTTAGCATTTTCTATCAGTTGCTTGCACAGAGCAAACCTTCTCTTTTCTACATCTGGTATTGGGTATTTTTCCTCTTTTTTTTGTTGTGGAATTTCTTTGAAAGCCCTTGGTATTGTTTCATCAAGGTCCTCATTTGCTTGGACAAAGGTTCTGTCAGAACTGATCCTTCCTTCTTTTCTTTCCTCTCATGCCCTTTAGGATCCTGTTTTTGCTCTCATGCTTTAGCTCTTTTCCTTCCTTTTTCTCCAAGAGTTCTTCTTCCTTTTATCCATCTTTTCTTCTAAACTTCCTTCCACCACAACCTTCTTAGGGTTTCTTTTAGCCTCCACCCTAGTTATCACTTGAACTTGCACTCTCTCTTCTAGTTCATCATCACTTGGTATGGTGAACTCACTACTAGTTTGGATATTTGATTCTACCACTGTCACAACTTTTAAAGGAGCTATACCTGTGTTGGGTTTGTTAGGGTTACTTGGAAGATCTTTTATGAGGTGATCTTTGCCACAGTCTTTGTAGTACACTTCCACTTTCAGTATAGGAGGTTGGGGACAATCCTTATAAAGTGATCTCCCCCACACCTATAGCAAGTTCCCCTCTGAAAGTTTCTAGGGTTCTGGTTACTCAACATTCTTTGTTGGGGCATGAACTTGTTTGCTACAAACATGAAAGTGGCAGGATCCTGCTCATAATTTCCATTACTATTCTGATATGCAAAATATTGATTTTCCTTGTTGGCCAACCTCTCCTCTTCTTGGTATTCTTTTGGGTAGGATATAGAGCCTCTTTCTTCTAAATCCTCATAATACAATGGTGTTGAAGGTGTTATTGCCCTTTCCAAATTTTCCTCCAAAGGTATGTATTTAACTGGCACTACATTGGTAGGTAAGGGTGCTTGTCTATGATTGGTTGTGGGCTTTCTTGATTGGCTATGTCTCTTATTGGGTAATGACCTTGGTATACTCTCATCTTCCCTAGTGGTGGGTGTGTCTATCCTGCAGTGTTGTTCCATTGCCTCTCTTGTGGCTAGAACTAGGTGACTCTCTTTTCCCCTGAAAGTGTCTTCATGGTTTGGTGCAGAGATTGGTGTGGTGGTTTTCTCCACAGTTATTGCATCTAGGGTTCTGATTTCTTTGAATGTTGGTCTGTTGGATTCCCATGTCCAAATGTTTTGTTATGGCTTGAGCTAGCTCCTCAGTGTGGGCTATCTTGGATGAAGATGTTGGTCCCCCTCCTTCCACTAGGTCCTCTCCCCTGTTATCATCAATGTCTATGGCTTCCTTTATGCACTCATCCAGAGTTGTGCACCTTCTACAATAGACTAGGGTTCTTAATTGTGCATTGTATAAGCCTTCTGTGAATAATGATATCCTCTTTTGCATAGAAGGTTTTTCTTGAGGAGTACATTTGTCTATGTATTGCTTGAACTAGGCTCCAATCCTGGATTTCTGTTTACTTGGATGGGTGATATGTATGGTGGTTCTTGTTGTCCTACTCTTGCTCTGTTCCTTGCCTGATTGCTTGTCTCCCCAGCTTCTCCATATCTATTTCTCCTTGATGGATCCATATGATGTGGATTAGGGTTTCCTTGCTCCTCTCCCCCCTCTTGAGTGGTGGCATTCATTTTAGAGAAGATAGGTTGGTTCAAGTGGGTGTAGGAGTTCTTCACCTCATCTACCAATTTCCAAAATCTTTTCCCTTCGTCATTCATGAAAGTAGGTGATTCTCTTGGTTCATTGTAGTTTTTAAGGATTTTCATGTTCATGTGTGAGGGTGCTTGACTAGTGTCTATATTAACTGCCCAGTAGACATTCCATGTGTCCAGGTTCATGTAGAGCAAGGTGTCAACTTGATCACATGGAAGTATAATGACCTGCTCTTGATGTGTACAAATAGATTGTCCCCTAGGAGTTAGGGTTTCCTCCAGTTCTTCCCTTGCTACTCCCTTGTTTGGTACCTCTCCCTGGTCATTGACATTTTCTAGATCTGTAGTCACCATGTAGGTGGTTCCATCTCTTTCTATGTAATGTCCATTCTCGGATTGAGTGATTGGTGTCATGTTGAGCAATGAGCTTGACCTAAGTCTTACCACATACCTCTGAATCCCATTCTTGTATATGTAGGCTCCAAACCTATTGGTGAATTCAAATCTATTATGTTTTTGAAATCCCCCTCACTTCCTTGTTCTTCCTGCATCCTACTGGTGGTGGTCTCCTGGCCCCTAGGCTTTGAGTTTGGTCCAAAGCAGGGTTAGGGTTGGGTTCAGGGACAACTTTTCCTTTTCTCAACTGCATGGAAAATGTGTTCTAACCCTTTTGAGTTGTTTCACAAATCAATATTTGCTTTTTACCAATGCTTTCTTTTTCATTAAAATGCTCTCTTTGTGATCAGTCCAAAAAAATCACGATTTTCTGGTAGAGAGTCACGATTTTTTGGCAGAGAGTCACGATTTTCTACCTACTAGGGCCAACAAATTTTTTGCTCCTCTGTCCACTCCCTCAAATTATGCTCTTTCTTATTTTCCTCACATTCAATGTATCTTTCAACTATCTTGAAATTTGGGCTAAGGTCAAGGGATCAGAGAATTGCGATTTTCTAATAGAGAATCATGATTTTCTGCCTCAGGTTTGATCTAGTATGTATTTTTCTCTTTTTATGGTTTTATATTTTTTTTCCTAATTTTTGTGGTTTTATTTATGTTTTGCCTTCAAATTTTTATGGAGAAAGTCACGATTTCCTCAGAGAAATGCACGACTTTCTACTTTTTCTCATCAACAAGAAATTCACGATTTTCTCCAAGAAATTCGCGATTTTTCTCCCCCTCGCACAAGAGATTCGCGATTTTCTCAGTTAAACCGCGATTCCCTGGAGTTAGTTTTTATTCCTATTTGTTTTATGGAGAAAATCACGATTTTCTTGTCAAATACCCTGATTCTCTAGAAATCCCTCAAGAGAATCGCAATTTTTGACTTGAAAACCCGATTTTCTGGACTTAGATTTTTCTTTCTAGTTAATATTAGAGAAAGTTGTGACTTTCTCAATCTATTCAAATCATTATTTTATTATTTTTACTGCTGACTCAACGCTTCATGATTCTCTCCCCAAGTCAACCCAGAGAATCGCTTCTTTAGAGATGACTGATACCAAAAATTTCAAGGCTCTAATCATGCCCTAAAGATGCGCCTTTACAAGATAATCAACATTTCTTATGTTATATTGGCATGCAAGTTATTTGCAATATCCAATAAACCAAACACAGAATGTTGTGATTTTTTGGTTATTGAAACACACACTTTTTCTTATGCATTGATGATCAAACCATTTAAAAAAGATTTAGGAGTGTTACCTGGAGCCTCTTGGATGCTCAACTTAACTTGAAAAGGTAGCTAGTTGGGGACTCACACAGTTCACAGAAAATCGCGCTCTGTTGCTCTCACTCACATTCAAAAAGTGACAAAGTCCGAGAATGCCCTAGATTTTATAGCCTGGAGAAACTCGCGATTTTCTTCCACAAAGTCATGATTTTCTTGGAGAAATTCGTGATTTTCTCACATGTGAATTTTTCTCTAAGTGAATAGAGTCGCCTTTCTTTTGGCTTTCAAAATTGCAAAATACAAAAACTCACAGTTCCTGAGAGAAAGTCGCAATTTTCTGAAGGAAAAGATCAAAAGCAAACAAATGTTTTATGCTTCAAAAGGTTGGTTAGGATCAAGGAAAACAACTGCTTTGTGCTTCAAAAGGTTGACTTTTCACTCTCTTTCCTTAGCTTTTCTCCTAACCCTATTCTCAAAGGTCCTCCTAAGTGAGGCAAAAAAGACTCAATCAAAAGAAATTGCAAAGTTCAAACCAATGAGCGAGGGGTAACCATTTTGAGTGTGCTAAACTCCCACATGGCCATCCCTTTACTTCAATGTGATTGAAAACTTCACAGGGGCCACACACACTTGATCTTCTATGCATCAAATGAAAAGTACATACCTGGCTTGACCTTCCATCAATCTTGCAACTTCCATAGTCTAGCTTGTCTCAATGTAAAGAGGAAAGTGCTACTTACTTGTGGTTTTGACACCTCCAATCTAGGTAACTCGTCCCCGACAATGGTGCCAAAAAAGAGAGCTATGTTGACAACCTTACCTTCATCTTCCAATAAGACTCTGCCCCATTGCAAGGGTGGGGACTAGATGACAAAGAAGCGGGAAAGGGATTCCCTTTTTAATTTGTCAATCCAAGAACAAGCCAACCCAATTGGTGCTTAGAGACTAGTGCTTCACAAACCACACATCAATCATGCTCACAGGATGCAAGCAAGCACACTTGTATGAAGATCCAATGGGGGTGACTACAAGAGATACAAGGGCAAATGGCCTGAAATCCTTCACATTTGTGGCTTTTATACTCTTTTGGAGAAAATCACGATTTCTTGCCTTGAGAGAGTCGCGATTTCTTTACAATGTCCTTTTCTACATAAAAGGAAAGATTTCTTTTGTCTATTTGGGGTTGGATCCTCCTAGGTCACTACAAGAAGACTCTTCTTGAGCGTTACAAAATTTGGAGCTATTATATACATGATAATATGGTAAAACTCTATTGGAGGTATTTTGTCAACACTCCTCAAGCACCAAGGCTAGGAAGAATCAAATATGGATGGAGTTCACATCCCTCAAAAAGCAATCTAAGTAGAATTTCACCCACTTTGACTGATCAATTAGGAAGCATTGGAGAAGTCATATGTGAAGAGAAAATATTCATACAAGTCATCAATGGAATATAAGTAGATGATAAGTCAGGAAGCATTCACCACTAACATGGACTTATACATGGACATGCAAGTACCATATTTCAATACTCATGGGAAAACTCTTCACTCATGAAGCCAAGATTATAAAGAATGCAAATACACAAAAATGTAAGCAAACATCTTCCCTATACATTGATAAAGATAGAGTTAAAGATGTCAAAGGTAAAGTGAAGAAACCCGATGAAGAAGCAAGCGCCTCTCAAGATAACTTTGCAAGCAGAGGGAGAAATTAAAGAGGAAGAGGCAGAGAAGGTAGAAAATGTAGCAGGAGATCTCAAAGCTCCTCATCTTGTGCTATATGTGGACTTGCCAATCATATTGAGCAATGATTCACGAACCCAAGGAACTAGAGAGGAAGGGGATACAAGAGAGGAGGATGATATCTTAGAAGAAGATAAAATATGAATTATGGATACAATGGCGATAACAACTTCAAAGACAACTATCAAGGAGGTTATAGAGGAAGGAGACACTAGAAAAATTATATTGATGATCAATCATAAGAAGAATCTCTTCTACTAATGAACATGACTATGAAAGAAGGTAAATCAGATGAGCATGTATTTTGTATTGATTTTGGATGTTCAAATCATGTAGCAAGGAATGTAGCACTAATCTCATATCTAGAAGATCCCAAGAACAAGCATGAAGTGAAAACATGAGATGACATAAGGCACACTGCAGAGAAGATTGGAAATGTGAAGACTTCAGATGCTAATATGAATATGTTGAGCAGAGTTGATCTCTATGTACCTAGTAGCATCACCAAGGATTTGATAAGTATAGGCTAGATTGTGGAGAAAGGCTTGCAAGTGAGGCTTACAAGGTAAGGAACCTATGTAGAAGATCCATACCAAGGATTTAAGGAGATTGTAAAAGGTGAAAAGATTGGTAGACTTTTCACCTTTCAACTCCGAGACACAAGGAACATATCATTGTTCAATTATGGCACACAAAATCTATTGGAGTTAGAAGTTTTTACCTCATTGGTCACTAAACATTCTATATAAATTTCTCATGACATGAACTCTAAAGAACCCTCATCATATGAAAAAGCCAAGAAGAAGCTAGAATGGAAGCATGCCATGGATGAAGAATTGAAACATTATAGGAGAACAACACTTGGGACTTAGTGCCTAAAACATCAACCATGGTCACTAGATCCAGATGGATCTACAAGGTAAAAAAGAACTCTAATGGAACCATAAACAAATACAAGGCTAGGTTATTAGCCAACGGATATGTTGAGACTCAAGGCCTTGATTATGAGGAGACCTTCTCTCCTGTAGCAAAGATACCTACAATCAGAGTACTTATGAGTATTACAGCTTCCAAGAATCGGAAGATATACCAGATGGATGTCAAAAATACCTTCTTAGATGGATGGATCTCAGAGGATATACATATGGCTCAACCCCTTGGTTTTGAAGACTCACAAATTCTTGAGTGTTTTTGTAGATTAACAAGAGCTCCATATGGGCTAAAGCAAGCTCCAATAGCTTCGAATCATAGACTAGTTACTTACCTACAAGAAAAAGGATTTGTGGTGAGCAAGGTAGATCCTTCTCTATTCATTAAATTATCATATGGAGAAGTTATATACCTTTTGCATATATGCGGATGACATTATTGTGGTAGGCAATGATGTTGAAGGCATAAGGAAGATAAAACATCAAATGAATGAAGAGTTAAATATAAGTGATTAGGGTAGCTCACATACTTCCTTAGCTTGGACGTCATGTACACATGGCATGGTATGTACCTTACTTAGAGAAAGTACATCAAAGATATGCTCACAACATGTAAAATGGAAAATGCAAAGATTGTAGGTACACCTATGAAAGCAAATTCCAAATCAAGTTCTCATGAAGGAGATCTCATTGAAGATGATATCATAGCCTAGTGGGGAGTCCAAATTATGCTACTCTCACAAGAGTAGATATCAATTATAGTGTGAGTGTTCTAAGTCTGTTTATGCAATCACCTAGGAAGCCACACATGAATGTAGCCAAAATGATACTTAAATATCTCAAAGGAACGATCAATGAAGGCCTATTCTATTCATATACCTATGATATAGATATCAAGGTATTTTAAGATGCAGATTGGGCAAGATCAAGAGATGATAAGAGAAGTACCTCTGGTTATTTTTGATTTGCAGGTTCTAAACTCATCTCTTGGTCATCAAAGAAGAAACCGTATGTTCTCTCTCATCTATAGAAGCTGAGTATAGAGGATTGGTGAGTGTAACTCAAGAAGCTATGTAGATTAATACACTATATGTTGATCTAGGGATGAATTCATCTACTCCTCACATATTTCATGATAACCTGAGTTCTTTGCATCTTGCAACAAATCCTATTTATCATGCAAGAACCAAACACATTGAGGTCTACTATCAAGGAGATTGGACTTTCATATAACTCAACTCAACAACACTGTGCAAATATGATGACTAAGGCATTAGATGGAGTAAAGCTAAACAAATTCCAATCAATGATTGGACCTCAAGAAATCGCAAAGGAATGAAGAGTCAAGCATCTTCAGCTTGATGGGGAGCTTTTGGTACATTTGGAAAGCCTAAATGCTTAACCATACTTATGGATTACATTTGACTATGAGAAACAATGTGTGTGTATACGCATATCCTTAGATCATTTCTAAGGATAAATCTCACTATTTTTTTTTCTATTGTAAATGTGTTTTGTGATGAAGTTCAAATTATGTCTAAATGGAAACACAAACCACAAGCCCCATTTGAATGAAAAATTCCAATGATGATCTAAAAAGGTTTTTGAATTTGTTTGGTAGAACGATAAAAAAATTATCTACTAAAATTAAGGAGAAAAGCTTATACATACTTCAATGAAGAAGTCCTGTGATATAGTTGAGTTCTCACTCACTTATAGAGTGGCCATTGTACTTATATCGTAGCCATTGTAGCCTTCCAACACATTCAAGCATTGTGTTTTACATTTCTATAAATAAACTTGAAGTTTTCATCATCTTCTTATGCTACTATCCATTGTTGTTTGTGTATTGATCAAGTTTGATAAGTTCATAGAGTCGTTGAAGTAAAACTATGGTCTCATTGTCTCATACAATGCTTGAATCGTGAAGATAATCCCCTTATGAGCTTGTATATGCAATATTTTGATAATTGGACCTTTATGTGCAGAGATATGCATCTATCTCTATGACTATGTATGCGTATGCTCAGTTTCCTAAAATGTCAGGATCATAGCTATGAGTTCTTAAGTATATTACTCACTCTCTAGTTACTCATAATGCATGGAACAACTTGGAATAGCTCTCCTACCTTCCCCTTTGAAGCTGTGCAAAAGGATTTAACCCGATTCATAATAGAGTGCGAGCATTGGGCATTTTTCTGAGTGCCTTCCTCCATACTTAGAAGGTTCTCTCTTCATGCACGAAATTGGAAGTAATGTCTTGAATAAGAGATTTGAGATAAATGCTCCAAAGCACTATGGTTATATTTATGTGTCATTTTCAAGCTTAGAGAGTCTATTGTAGAAAAATCCATGCACATTAAGCATGTCACTTTGATTTTTAAAGATCTTATGAAGAAATCACACTTTCTAGACACTTATAGGGAAAACAAGGAAGTCATTCAATATGAGAAGATGCAAAGATATGATGAAGTCCTCGTCATGAAATGCAAATCATTATTTTAAGAACAACATGATGAATCTCAAATTGAACACATGCATGCTTTTTAAGTGGTATATATGTTCATACTTTTGTTTTTTATAACTATAAGTGCATATGTTCATGTATGTAATGATAGGTTACCTATATATCATTGTGTATGTATAGATACATTGTTAAGAACAACCATGGTCATCACTGTGCATCCCTCTATATTTACATTGTTTTGTATCTATAGATGTATACAAAAGATTAACTTTCGCCATCTCTTACATGTATTTCCATAATTTTACTTATTAGGTCACAAAAAAAAAAGACAATCATTCTTATATTGACATATAGTAATCGTTTGAGACTCAAGAACAAAAAAATGTTCTTTGTTTGATTTGAAGTTTGCAACTAACAATACTACAATGGATGGAAACAAACAATACTATGAAACTTGCTCATATTCCACATAGGCGGCTTGAGCTTTGGTTGATAACCTAAAATATCAGCATTCCACATGGAAGGGGCTTAAACTCTTATTATGGGCACATGAAATCTGACTTTGGCAATGTTCAAGCATATTTTTGGGTGACCCAAAAAGGAATTCAAGGCACATTTGACATACATCACGTGGCTCGAACCATTAGGCTTTCGTTTTCATGGATATAGTTAAACTTAGAAATGAGAATGAAAAAGTAGACTTAAGTGATCCAAAGAGAAAGTACGTAGGTTTGCAGGTAGATATTTAAACTTAGGGTGGCTTTAGATTGGGGCTCCAAAACTACACCAGAATAAGACATTGTTTCACATGTAATAGTGAAAATCGTCGAAGTCCTCCAGTGTCTATTCGTACATGCCCTAGAACAAAATGAAGAAAAAATCAATGAAAATCTGAGCTCCAACTCAAAGTCCTTAGGGTGGAGGGGGAGGGTCAAAACAAAGTGTTTCGTGACATGGCTACTATAAGGATACGGCCTCCTCTCAATGTGATGAGGCAAGAGGAGGAATTGTAGACTTGGCAGATAATGATTGGCTTGCCATTCTCAAGTTTGAAGGGCACCAAAGCGTCTGAATCTCCCCTTAGTAAATGGCTAGTCAGTTTAGGTCACCCATGGCACGTAACACAAACTATTTGTTACATCTACAAGAAAGTGATTTTTATGTTGTGTTTCTAGTCATTGGGGCATCATGTGCTGACTTGTTGCATAACTTAAAGCGTGAATAATGCAATCAAACTTAATAAAAATTCAACATTGCATTTTGAAAGCCTAAGGCTCATATCAATTGGAAGGCTTAATCAAATGAGACACTTATGTACATTCATTACAAAATGCGAGAGCCCATGATAGGGCAAAGGCTTCATTGGAATGTCACAATTTTATACACCCATCACAAGTGTTGAGAGGTCCATCACTTTGAGAATGATTATTTTCGTGTTTTTTCAATCAAAAAATTAAAAGACAAGGGACCTGTATCAACGATTGAAAGAGATCTGATTGAAAAAGAGAGATCTGCAGAGAAAAATACAACTTACAAGATACATAAGACCATGATCACTTCCTTGTGCTTCAGTTTCAGAACGATTAGAGACTGCGTGAAGGACAACAGGAGGAGCTACATAGGCATCATCAGAAGGAGGTCTAGCACTATCAATCGGTAGCATCAATGAAGATTTAAATCTGAAGGGAAAAGTTTACAAAAATTAAGCGGGAAAGCAATAAGCATCACCTCAGGGATGAGCTTGCGAAGAAGACGTAGCTAGGACCGAGAGGCGGAAGACTTTGCATTCGGTGTGACGTGCACAATGTGCAATCACAGCCCTTGATGATAATGTTCATGGATGCGGGTCGAAATCATACATATTATGCGGAAGAGGTGCTGCTGGCGTTAGATGGGCGGTTGTGATACCGCTGCAAGATATCTTTCTGGCTCAACCCCGTGTGCGAAGGTGCCGTGCCATTGTCGAGATTTCCTTGTGCATTCGGGCTCTTCACCTTTTTATACTGGTAGAAGAATGCGACCCCCATGAAAGCCATCAGGTTAAACATGCTCATTGCTGCCAGTAGCCAGTAGAAAAGGTCGATTCGCGACCTGTTCAAATTCGTGGGCAGGATCCATGACTTGCCAGTCGTCGAGCTTGTAATTGTCACCAGAAGGCTGCTTATGAAGCTCCCTACTCCATTGCTACTCAGGTAAAATGCGATACCCAAACTCCTCATGCTATCTGGCACCTATTCACGCACATATATTAGCTCGTTTTTGAGGCCGTATGTTTAAGCCATCCAACTACTTCTAACTATGGGTCAGTTAAATTTCCTTGTGAGATTGCTATGTCAACTTGTGAAGAATTCGAGCTCATTGTGAAATGTGTGTCTACTTACAAAGGGCCAGAGCTGTTCAATAAGAGGCATGCAGACTGTGGTAATAGGAACTTACTGAATTTGGGGATTTGTTTATTGCCGCCTCTTCAATTTGGCGTAACAGTAGAATGCTAAAGTGAAGTTTATATTTAAGAAAGATCGATCATAGGAATTTATGGTTATTTTTTGTCGACAGGGACATGGTACACCGGTGTTCAAGCATATGTGCATTCATCAGACCATGCGATTCTGAGTACCATATGCTATAGATCATTTCTATTCTGTGATTTAGAATAATATCTCAGATTGCAGCAGATGAGTTGCAGCGTAAGTAGTTAAGTTTTTTCGGGAAAAGAATGGCAGCTTAATGTGTCAAGCACTCCTTTAAAAATCGTGCCTAGCTAGCTGAAGCCCGATATTTTTGAGGCGCATCTGTATGATCTTGAGCTTCTTTAAACGAGTTGGTCTTTTTATGTGCAAATATTATCAGGATTTTGTAACCGGGAATCTCATTTAAGGCTTATAAATAGTCATTTTAGGCAGTGGAAATTCGAATCAGAGCTTATTATAGTTGCTTCGTTTGTTTGTGCATGTACTAAAGGGATGGGCAATATATTGTCATCAATGCTTGCTATTCTAAGTTCTGATTGTTAAGCCTCGGTGTTTCACGTAGTGAAGTACAATGGGTTCACCGAGAGCGAGTACTTGTACAATCTTTGCAACCATGTGCATAAAGACTTTCAAGATGGATTTGGATTTATATAGAACAGATTGTTATAGATAAGCCCGACCATGTCAATCCAACATGTGCTGGCAGAGTAACTGGCAAGGGGAAGCTTGTGGTTTTACCCATCTATTTGCTTATGCTCTCTTTCTCTAGGGCTATAGGAAATTGGATACTTCTATTGTGTCATTTGTATCCTTCCATGATCTCAAGACGGAATTGGATTTTAAATGGAAGAAATTGTTAAAGATGCAGCATGTATACTAGCAGAGTAATTGTGGTTTCACTCATTTATTTGCCTGTACTCTCTTTGTAAGGCTGTAGGTTTTTGGATGCTCTTCGCTTGGTATCAGTTATATCCTTATGACTTCTTGACTCAATCAGAAAGAAATGGATCTTCAGCCTCTTTTGAAGTCATAGGAAGATTGCTCATGCTTCCTATGTAGATTTAAACTCATGGTGAAAAATAATGCGATTGGATTAGAATCTAGGTCCATTCAATGACAATTTGGTCTTTTCATGATAGCTTGCTGCATTATGCATTAACTTGTTCAATTCAATGCAAATGGTTGATAGTAATGTATTTTCTGTAACTTTTCTTATCTTTTGTTTTCGTTTTCTGCAAATTTTCCTATCTTTTGTTTGCATTTTGTGCTAAGCTTCATTATGGCCCAGTTTGCCCATCATTTCTGAAAGTGACAGAAATTCAGTTTGCAGAGCTTCTTGTAAGTTCATGTACATGGTGTGCGCACGTTGTGGGGTGCATGTGCGAACATGCATTCTTTCTTAGTTCTATACTATTGGGCACTGATGACATTAGTGCGGATGTCATAGTATTGAGTCGATACCATGAATAATGGAGCTGATTTGCTATTTAGTTTTGTGGCTGACTACCATGAGCTTATAGTTGCACTTTTATTTAAGGGTGAATTTGGGGATTGCCTGGGTTCATCCTCGTATAGATTTGTTGTGTA
This sequence comes from Ceratopteris richardii, assembly GCA_020310875.1. Taxonomy (NCBI): domain Eukaryota; kingdom Viridiplantae; phylum Streptophyta; class Polypodiopsida; order Polypodiales; family Pteridaceae; genus Ceratopteris; species Ceratopteris richardii. Next base: position 83,202,628 of record CM035434.1, read on the forward strand.
TTTCATTATTCGATTTCTTGTTCATTGAAGTGCCTACCATCGTAGATCTGCTCGGGGCCAATGGTCCTAAGAAGATTGTTCATCAATCGTATAATGATATACGGATAACTTTGCACATGTGATGTTACCATAGTTCTCAATTAAGAAATTGCATCATGATTTCTTGTTTGCGATGCAATTTCAAGCTCTTTCAACTGGCTCTCTTTTATTGATGGTTTGATTGGATCTTTATCGATTGGCAAATTCTGTGGTCATTTCTCATAACGTATGGTCGAACGGGGTGTAAAATAGCATAAAGTTCGATAGATGTTTTCCAGGAGTTTGGCCTACGTAAGTTTTGCATTTATTTCCTGAATGTAAGTTTGGACCATGTTGGAGTTTTACTTCGTGAAATATTCGATAAAATTCGTCATTTAAATGGTGTCTTGGTCTTTCTCGTTGAAATATGGAAATAATTGTGACAAGAGAATAATTTGGAGCATTGAGATATGTGGCCTATTTACCTGATCATAGAAGAACTCTTGCTCGCCTACAAGTGTGAATACATCTGCTATACCTATTAAGACATACTGTGGTATGATCCAAAAGGCAGACATTGGTAGGGGAACTTTGGCGTTGTCAAGAAGTCCGCTCTGTGAAGCCACCCGAAGTCTTCTTTCCTCTATGATTGCAGCTGTTACCATGCTCAGGAAGGAGAAGAACAAACCTACACCAATTCTTTGCAGCATTGTGATGCCCTGCTCGAATCCAGTTACTTTCCTTGCCATGGGAACAAACACTCTATCATACAGAGGTAGCAACAACAGCACAGTGAGGGTCATGAACACCTGAAAAGAGGGTTCAGGGACATGAAAATTTCCCATTGAAGTGTTCATTGTCTTCACTTGGCTCACAAAGAGGGTCGAAGTTTGTGCGAAAACTACACCATAGGCAAATGTTGTCAGCCAAACGGGAATTAATTTTATAATACGCTTCACTTCTTCAACCTGTGTCACAGTACATAGCTTCCATTTACTCGGTCGGTGATCAGCAGCACGAAGCTGATATTCATGTCTACCCACAATGGAAGTGGTATCCACAGCAGCTTTATCAAGCCACCTAAAAGGGAGCATGGGATAAACATATTTCAAAACGAATCTATGAAAGTTATAAACAGGTTGATGTCAAGAAATCATGTAAGATAAATAGATGGGCTGCCTACTTAAGGTCACTCAAATTTCGAATAGGAAGATGTCAGCAGCGTAGGTGAGAGAAGACCTAAATAGCCATCGTGAAGTTATATATCAATGGTTCGAATTCTCACGGTGCTCTAAGATTGATCGGCATCTGCCAATAACAAACAATCAGATGGGTTCCTCTTCATCTAACTTTCTTCTGCATTGGATTCTTTTCTAGTTAAATTGTCATTTTATCAACGCACGTGCATGTAATATGTTAATCTGTGTGCTCAAGGCCGAATATGCTCAATTCACAATTTTTTCCTGCATCTCACTATTTAGAACTTATGGATATGGTTTTAATACGAAGATTTGACCATTAATACGTATGCATATATCAACTATTTAGAACATATCACACTGCGTGGACAAGAATGCACTCAGTATTTGTACGCTGCACAGCTGATAGTTGCATAGGGTTGTGTGCGAAGACCGTAACCGAGAATTTTACATTTTCATTGTGCTTCTTTTCTACATGTAATACGCCTGTTTTTACTAGCGGCACTGATGTAGGAGCTTGATGCGAGTCACCAATATTCTGAAGGGATTTCTACCTTAGCTGAATGAATAAAAAATAAAGTTAAATAAAAAATGCATCCCTCTCCATTACCCCTAATCTCGAACGTAAGCTTTCTCGTTAGCTAATAACTATAGGCTAGGCGTAGCAGTCATGAAAGAAGGTACGATCTTTACATTTCAAATGCAATTTATTTCTTAAAAGAACCTGACGCATTTTATCCATGAAGTGAATTGGTTTGTTCATTTATAGCTAGTTTTCGCTTGCTGTAGAAATGAATACTTACTTGAGATTTCCAGTATGTAGCAGCTGTCTCCTTGATGATGGAATCGACGGATCAGTGTAGGTCTCATGCAAGTAGGAAGGATTTGATGGAAGTTTGATATTCCAGTTGCGGATGCATGCTACAAACACTTGTGCGATCTGTGTAAGGGGACTGCCACCTGGAAGCTTGTGGCGATAGTAAGGGGTACCTGCATAGAAAATGCAGCAGGCGACTGACATGACGATGGTGGGAATAGCGAAACCTAGAGACCAGCTAACTGTGGCATCAAGCCAAACAAGAACCGTGACTGCAAGAAGACCACCGATACACAAGGCAAAGTACCACGAGTTGAAAAAGGAGCTCTTGTGCTTTCGTTCATTCATGTCCTCATCATCAAATTGATCTGCACCAAAAGCCTGCAAGCAGGGCTTTATCCCACCAGTGCCTACGGATATTAGGTAAAGTGACATAAAGAAGAAGGCTACACGCCCGTTGCTCACTTTTGGACAACCCTCTAAGGATTTACAATCTGGTGGTTTAAGTGACGGGATGGAAACAGACAATGTGAGAAGCAGCATTCCCTGCATTCATTTGAATTTAACGATGTTAGACAGTTAGAAGAATTGCCAGCCTGAGCGGTGATCATGGATACTGTCTGCATCAAAAGTGAGAAACAACTTGATTCATGGCGACCTTGTCAGACCTGTGTGTCACCTTCATGCAGTATAATCAGATTTTCATGTGATGATTGTGGTGGTGGTTTTCTTTGTTTATATTTAAGCATTTCTTGCTGTACATATAAAAAATAGTGAAGTATTACGAGTTCTAGAGGGAATAGTATAAGCTGTTTACCATGATATAGATGCCGGAGACAATAGTGATGGTCCAGTACTTGCCAAAATAGGAATCGGCAAAGAAACCACCTATTATGGGCATAACTAATGTCAAACCCGTCCAGTTGGTTGCATTTTTCAGGGCTTCCGGAATGGTTTCATGTAATCTTTTCGTCAAGTATTGCAGCAAATTGGCTTGGATGCCATAATATGACAGCCTTTCACCCAGCTCTACACCTGTGAAGGTTCACAGTAAATGTTTATTTTAGGATTCAGGCTTGAACTAATGAATCTGTGAAAGTTCAGGGTAGACATCTATTTTGTGAAATTCCGAGGAGCTATTTATTTTAAGATTCAGACTTGAATGGGTACTATGCCCATTCACCTGTACATTTGTTCTTTCAAAGTTAAACCTTGGGGGAGTAGGCGCTTGCCGAATCTCCATTTAAAAAAAAAAACTCTCACAGAGGGCCCCATGCACGGCCTGCATCAAAATTTCCACTTCAAATTTGGTTGTTATTCACTATCAAAGGTCCTCTAAGAAGCTTTAACTATAAAAGAATGATATTTTTTTGTTTGGTTGGTATTAGCTATCAAATGCGAGTATTTGCTATCAAATGCGGATATTCACTACCAAATGCTCTCTATGAAGCTTTAACTATTAAAGAATGATACTTATTGTGAACTGTATTACCAACTATGAAAGCGGCTGCCTTGAAGCCACCGGAATTGGATTTGGAGACAGGACGTCCTTTGAGATCTACAGAACCATCATTGGTTTTGTCTGTATTGGGGTCGCCGTAATAGCCCAAATAGCGATCCTCATAACCTTTAGAGGGTACTCCATCCGTATGTGTACCGACATCTATCAACTCTGCAATTTGATCATTGTGGTCACTTCCGAGATTTACCATAGTTCAGTTCACTCTTCACTCACAGACGACTAGCTGGGTTGGTAGAGTGATTGAAGTTGCACAAAAAACTCTCTGGATTAAAGGTGGCGAGTGCTGTAAACGGGAGGATTATGGTTGATTTATGTGCGGAGGTATGGTGAGTTCAGGTAATGTATCAGCTTTGGTCGGATACCACCCAGCTTTGAGCGAGGGTTCCATAATCTCGGACTTTTACAGGATAGGTTGATAGTCCGAAGGATTGAAGAATTCGTACCATTGAAGACAGAGGATGGTACAAATACTCGCACTCTCAAGTGTCTATCCCTCTCCCCCTTTGTCGTTATCGAATGGGCTGCTCAAAGGCATTGTTCTGAGCAGGCAAGCTTAATAATAGTGGGTCTGACATGATGAATTTCGCTAGTGGTTATAGCCTTGGCATATCTTTGATACAGTGAACCTCGAGAAAGGAACATTATTAATGTGGAGATAAATGTATGGCAGAATGCTCAAGATCGTTGTTCTTGAGTTATCGAAACACGTGAGCTAGATGATCTACTATGGCTCTCTTCCGTCTGGTAGATCTCCTTCAGAATTTACAGGCTCTGGATGAAGCGTGCGGTATTTTGACAGTCCTTTCCTCTTGCTCTATCTTTTGCAGAGAAGAGACGATTCAAAGTGGGTGAGTGTGAATCTCCGTTTCTCGGATCCTCTCTCTCTCTCTCTGTGCGCCTCTTCTTGCTTCTTCCCTCTTGCTTTGGTTCTTTCTACTACAGGAGATTGGGTCGTGCGCACTAACAACCACAGTGATCGCTGGTGGGTGCTGCTTCACAAGATTCGCAATGCGTTCTATCTTTGCTCCAGGACACCGCATACAAACCGCTGCCTCTCTTTCTCTCTCTATCAATGTCGCGACCTAGTTTCTGCAGAAGATCCCTGCGGGCCCTCACATATAAGCCTGCGTTTTTCTGTCTCCTTTGCTTCCAACCATTCCCATCTAAAGCATGCCTTGCCCTCAAGAAGATCCATTTCACGGAAAAGCTATGTCCGACGAGCAAGAAACACCTGAGCAAGCAAAGCAGTTCTTCTTATCTTTCTCCATTGCTTTTGTTATACATTGCGTCTCTCTGCTTAACCTCCACCCACCCTCTCCTTTCGTTACTGAATTATTATTACGATAATTATCTGCATCATCCCCACGTTCAGTAGCCATTCCTTCCAATCAGAGCAGTGTTCTCCATGGCAACTCCTGCTGCCTCATTTGGGTCCTTTAGGATTCGTATGAGTCACACTTTCCATCAGATTAAGGACCTCACCCATTTAACATATAGAGATTAATGTAGTGATTATGCTCTTTTCGTAGCTGTACGCTTTGAACCACTTTAGAATCATTGCATGTGTTTGAATCGGAGAATCGTGAACCTCTAACATAGAAAGCCTACCTTTCGATGATCAGCAGTGAAGAGAATTTGAAGTGAATTACATTCCTTTATCAAGATTTAAAATAGAATGTTGAATCCGAGCTGATCTTATCGACTTACTGTCGCGTCTCCAAAACCTCTCGTTATCCTGCGGTATGCATGACAGATTTAAGTTGTCATTTGGCTAGAGAACAGGCAACTCGTGACACAAGCTTTTGATCCAAGAGCCGACCATGCATTCTTATCCTCCTAGGCGAAATATGATATATTCACAACTCTGTACAGAATTGCTGTTTTTTTTTGAATGGTATTTTGCAAAGAGAGTTATGATTATTGAAAATGAATGTAAGTACAAAAACTTGGAACGAGGAGCCCTCTACAGGACGTTGATCAAGGCACCTTCTCTTAATAACTCTTGCATCACTAATGTGTGCCTCCGTGACAAGCTATAGATCACTTGGGTGGTTTGTAAAGGTATTAGATTGTCTTTATATCAGGCAATTGTTACAAGGACCAGGAAGTAGGAGCGCTTTAAAGGATCTAATTAAGAAGAAACCTATGTGTGTTTCCAAGGCAAGCTTAAAACTACTCTTGCTTCACAAAGATTTCAGTGTGTTAAGACTAGGTAGAAACTAGAAATTTTGATTCGTATGCAAAGCATAGCTAGTAGGTTTCTTTGCGATGGAGGTGCTTGTTTCATTTCTAAAGCTTATTGTGTTCCTTTGTAGTTATATTGTCCAGAATGTCTCTCTCTGAAATCTATATCTAGAGCTATACTGGACCCTCTTTTGATAAGCCTTCTCCATGAGATCTACACAATATTTGATAGAGTTCTTGAATTTCGTCAATTGAGTAATGTTAATGAGAAAGAAGAGAGGTGTTCTAGCCCTTCCCCATGTATGGACCACGAGCAGCATTAATAATTGCCCAACCCTAGAAATTTCAGATACATGCCAATGTACATAAACATGTGTTTTCTTCTCTAGCATTACTGGCTGTTGAAGGCGTCCAAGCTTCAGATTGTACTCATGAAATTCGTCAATAAAGTAATATCAATGAGAAAGAAGAAAGGTGTCCTTACTCATGTATGCACCATAAGCAGCACTAATAATTGCCCAGCCCTAGAAATTTCAGATACACGGTGATGTATATAAGCATGACATTTTGTTTTCTAGCACTACTGGCTGTTGAAGGCTTTTAAATTTCAGATGTTTACTATTGAGATCAGAGCACAAGCTTGTGTGCATTTAATATTCAGCTTAGTTTGTGTGGAAATTGTTCTCATTAGTGAATTGGACTCAAATAGCTCAGAAAATAATGAAGTGCATTGAATACGGCAGCATACATCATCCATATAAGCAGCTTATGAAACACAGGCTGCATTAAAACCATGGGACATGTCAAGAAAAGTTCAGAAGAGTATTGAGCTTTAGTATTTTTCTGTATCTTTCTGCTTCATCATTATGGTTTGAAGATTGTCGTCCAATGTTGTTGTAAACATGTCACCTAGTTGAATGATCCGATTGGTCCAAAAATAATATCAAGTTTTGTATTTTCCAACACTCTACTAGTTGATATCCTCTCAGCTAAGAAGACCACATAGAAAAAGTGCATGTCCTTGATATTACTCACTGCTCAAAACGAACTCAAACTAGCACGAGTCATCCTTGTCGTTGGGAAAGGAGTGATGGAGCTTCCCATGACATCCATTGTTTTGATTGATGTGTTCAAAAAGATGGATAGAGTAGGTCCTATCGTATATTCTATATGCGTTCCTCATATAAAGAGCATGTACACCTCTTCCTCAGAATTATTGACATGTTAATGCAGTCTTTCATTTGTGAAAGTGATTTGAGGCCCTTTATGTTCACGCATGTTTGTGCGGTTCAACATGCTTCATCTTGTAGGATTTCAAAATCTTACCTTTCCTGAATTGTATCTTTATTCCACATCATCATCATCATCATCATCATGTCCCATTCTCATATTTCTAAAATATCTGTGTTGCTGCTTGTGGTTGAAATCTTTGATTCCCTTTCTACTTGTCACTACATGGTAAATTGCCCTACTGTATCTTCTTTGTTAAAAATTTGATTTGAATTTTGCATGGAAGCTTTCAATGATTTCAATGAAGTCAATTCTTTTACCGTTCCCTAGTCTTCAAAAGTTTATGTTGCACCACTTTTGACGGCAAACAATCTATGAATTGAAAACTAAATCACAAAGAAAACACCTTGCCCACATGATTAGGCACTCGCCTCTAAAGTACTTATTTGAATCCTTTGTACTAGAGGTTGCATTGCATGAATGAGGATTGCAATGTATCCCCTTTGGCAAGTCCCATTGCTTTTTGATGCTTGAGGGTGCACCTAGACATCACTATAGAATGGAAAAAACTGCAAAAAGTGCAAGATAAAAAACAAGTAGTACCATCCCCCGCTACAAGTGAACACACTCATTTCCGGAGTGTGGGTGGATGCACTTGTTCAAAGATTGCCCCAATCACTCTAAAAAAGACAAGACGATGACTCCCATCAACATAGCGGCCTTTGTACCATCAAATAGTGAATATGACAAGATGTGTCACTCAAATTAGTTAGGAGAGCTTAAGCTAGGGATCAAACAATTCAAGAATATGTAAAAGAGTTGTCTAAAACTAAGGCTCCATACGAAGAGCATAAGAAACACTCTTCAGATTCCAAAAAGAAACACATGTGAAAATCTTAATGAGGAATGAGTGAATGATGATATAAGAAAAAAATTGAGCAATTAGAGAGCCAAATACGGCAAGTATGAGAGTAGAATAAGAAAACACAAAGTCAGGAAGATGAAGCTTTGGGTTCCAAAGTGAAACAAGATGTAAGGCCAAGGCCAGGGCCTCAAACAAGTGAAGTAGTTACTGTACCAAAGCATGAAGAATTGAAAAGGCTATCACAAGCATATTAGACATGAATTAGAGAAGGAACATCTCTCGAGCTGCATGATATCCTAGAGTGGACCTAGACATGGAAAGACTAAATATGTGCAAATAAATGGTTGAAGTAGCACAAAATTTATTGGAAAGAGTGTGCAAGTTGTCCATCCAATGTGAATACCTAAAGAACAATTCCAACAATTAATGAAGCAAACAAAAAATAAAAAACCTGAAACCTAGGGCAAAACACTAGATATTGAGCAAGATAACAAAGAAATTGGATAGAAGATGTATGGATTCCAAATGAGAATTTGATGAACAAGAAAAGATCTAGGAGTAAGTGCAAGAAGCTTAGTGGAAAAAGAAGTTAATAATAAAACACCTTTCATTCGGTTAGACCTAGAATAGAGATCACTTCTAGAGGGCATGTGTCCTGATGAGCCCATCAAACTTGAATTTGCCAATGACTTGGCCACTTGTCCCAAATTTGATATTTGGGAACTATGAAGAGAGGCAAAAATGCATGAAAGTGACCACAGTGTGGCTTAGAAGAAAAGAGGAAGCTACAATTAAACTAGTTCCAAGAACCATAGAGGATCTGAAAAGGGCTAGATTACAATGCACCTAAACATTAGAGGATCTTCTCAAAGTAAAGCTGCACCTTAACATTAGAGGATCTTCTCAAAGCGAAGCCTCATCTTTAGAATGAATTCATACAATTACTGCAAAAGAAGTATGATGACTTTTCCTCTCGTGTTGTAGTTAGAAAATGCTCCTAGGACACCCATTTCTCAAATAGCTTAAGTTTGAACAAGATTGGGGAGGTAATGCAATTAATCTATAGTGTTAAGGCACAACCATGAGAATGAACTACTCAAAGACTCATATTGAGATGTGGCACCTCTCTAGTGGATTGCAATATATAAGGAACTTGATCAAAACTCCATTGAAAGCAAAGACTCTAGTAATCCATCCTAGATGAATGAAGACACCTGCTTATGGATGTGTCGATTGGAGGACATAAGTTCAAAGGTAATCTATGAACAAACAATTAGAGGATCCAATGTATTGAGCTACAAGAAGAAAACTTCAATCCACATGGTTGCATGCAATTATATGGAAGCAGCTACCAATGAGCTAATACTTATGGTTGTTGTGATGAAGGCTATGATTTATTCATGATTAGAGAATTTAAGGAAGAAGCATCCTCTCAATTAGATCTAATGTTCACTGTTGAGGGCAAGTTGGATGATACCAATTACCCATTGTGGACATATATGATGCATCATGTATTGGTCACAAAAGCAATGTGGAATATTGTACCGCGTGTTGAAAAACGACCTACTACACCTACAAATACAATTATTGAAGGTGATGCAAATGGCGTTGAAGATGACGATCTTCAAATTCTTGTTCATGTTGCAGTTCTTAGTGCACCTACTATAGAGAAACTTCGTGGATATGATAGAGATGCTCATGCACATGCATTGATAACTTTATCTATCAAACATGCCATTATCCCTCATATTTTCTCTTGAAAAATTGAAAAGGATGCTTGGGATACTCTTACCACTTTGTTCCGGGCAAGAAATGAGGCTTGTGTTGCTTACCTCCAAAAACAGTTGGAGAGTGAGCATATGAATGAAGGAGATTCTATGGACAATTTTTTGACAAAGATCAAATATTTAAAGGAGCACTTGATTTCTGTTGATGAAGTCTTGCCAGACAGTTCACATGTGCAGACCATTCTGAATGGTCTTCCATATTCATATCAAAGTTTTGCTTCTACTCTTCGGTTGATGATGAAAGACAATTCAAATGCCTTAACATTCGAGGAGTTAGTCTCTATTTTATTGCAAGAAGATTAGTCCAGGGAGAACATGTCCATAATGCATGTAGCGGATTAAGCTTTCTTAGCGACTCAGAAGGGCAAAGGTAAATGGAGCTCATCTACTAGTAAGCAAAAATCTGCTAATTTTGCATAGTAAAAAAAGGAAGACAAAGATGAGAAGAAAACAAAAAAGCAAAAATTGTTTTGCAAATACTGTAAAGGAAGTGATCATGTCATAAAGAGTTGTTCAAAACTAGCTACAAAAGAGGCAAAGAAAGAGGTCAGAATGGTTGTTGCAGAGGCCTCTATACCCAAAACAGAGTTTGTGAATCTTGGGCAAAATGAAGAATATGCATTTACTACTGTTTTTAGTTGACGCATCTTCTCATGAACAATGTATGTCTATAGTAGAACTCAAATGTTTGCCAGTACTTTGACAATAGGGAAACGAAACACATTACCTTGCAACGTAGTTTCTTCAGATCACTTGAGCCTGCCCCTATAGGGAATACTATCGCATGCGCTAACAACTCCTCTTACCCTATAATGGGAGTTGGTAAGATCATTCTGAGTACTTTTGATGGTAGTTCTTTTACATTGTTAAATGCTTCATTTGTGCCAAGGATTAAGAAAAATGTGTTATCAGTTTCAACTGGCATTTCATGTCGTGGCCTATATAAACTCATCGATTATGCAAAATTTGTGAATGATTCGGCATATGCAGTTAAAATTCTCAGGCGATGTTAGATGCAAAGCTTCGTCATGCACACTTTAGTCATCTGAATTATGGTAGTTTGCTATGCCTGCAAAAATATGAAATGGTGTCCTCTCTGCCCAAACTTAAGGAACCTTGTAAACATGTTTGTGAAGGTTGTATTTTAGGCAAAATATAGCGTTCCTCCTTCCCAAAACATGGTTTAGTTCGAGCTACTCAAAAATTTCAATTTGTTCATAGTAATGTATGTGGTCCTATACAAACACCTTCTTTTGGGAACAACCTTTACTTCATGACTTTCATTGATGATTTTTCTAGGCCTGCATGGGTGTATCCATTGAAATCAAAGTCCAAAGTATTTATGTGCTTCAAACACTTTTTGGTTTTGGTTGAAAATATATCACAAATAAAATGGGTACCTTTCATTATGATCGAGGAGGGGAATTTATGTCTTCTGATTTTAATGAATTTTTGATTGAACATGGGATAAAACATCAATGTATAGTGATGTATACACCTCAATAGAATGGAGCTGCTAAAAGAAAGAACATGTCACTCATGGAGATGGTGAGGTGTATGATCAAAAGTTAAGCTTTACCCCATAGCTTCTGGCTTGAGGTTTTTACATGTGCAACATATGTACTTAATAGGTGTCCCACCAAAGCATTGCAGTCTATCACTCCATATGAGGCTTGGCATGGTTGCAAGCCATCTGTTGCTCATCTGTGTGTCTTTGGTTGTCTAGTATATGTATTATTGCCTGAACAACAATGCAAAAAATTGGATGATAAAGCAATGAAACATACTTTTGTTGGGTAGAGCTTTGAAAGCAAAGGTTATCATCTATATCATCCATAGAGTAAACACATTTTGGTTAATCATGATATTGTTTTTGTGGATGATGCAATTCGGCCATTGCTTTCATGTACTAAGGAGACATTAGTCACCTCCAAAGATGTGTATGACACTTTTCTACCTCTTTTTACGGGTGGACAATCAAGTGTTGGTCCCAATGAGGCAATTTCTTAGCCTTTACATGTTTCACATGATGATGCAGATCATTCTACTTGCGATGCAAATTTACATGATACACGATACAACCACCAAAATTCATAGAAAGTAATCTGATGGTATAAATTAAACCTTGTGGAAGTTTAAAATCACTTCTATCCTTGATTCATATGAGCCTTTGGAGAGTATTCTTGGGATTGATCATGAGCCCCAAGAAACCCTGATCCTAATATTCTTGGTCCAATGATTCCTCTTGATGTTGATGTTCTACGTCCTTGGAAATGTAGAAATGCAGATGCACTCTATTATCTAGTCACAAATACAATTGATAGTGTTCCAACTCTCATCAACATGCTATCAAGGCTTGTGAAGCATGGAACATATTGCGAAATCAATATGAAACTCGTAATTAGACACAGATTCCCAATTCGGAGAATCAACTACTAACAACAAGGTTTGCTGATGGGGAGATTGTAGAGGTATTTATCATGCACATAAAGAATCTATGAGATCAAATGGTGGGAGCAGGTGTACAAAAGTCAAGCAGGGAGCTAGCTCAACATTGTCTTTGAATTTGTCCACAAAAGTTTGATGGTTTGATAACTGCTCTTATTACTCAAATCAAACCTGAATCACAAACTTTTGAAGAATTCACTGCCTTACTCATGGAGGAGGAGCTATGGCTTAATGCAAGAAGTGTGGCAAAAAGGAGATGTTTCATTCACAACACATGCCCAAGGAGAAAAAACAAACTCTTCAAAAGATGGAGACAACAAGAAGAATGAAAAAAAGAAGTTCGAGGGAGAGTGTTTCCACTCTAAGAAGAAAGGTCACAAAATTCAAGACTATTGCATCAAGAAGGCAGAAGAGAAGAATGGGTATTCCAAAGGTGGAAAGGGCAAGGAGTCTACCAAGACAATAGAAACATAGCTTGATTTATTTTTTTTACAATAGAGGAGGTATGCTCCTTGGTTGAAGATTCATGAGCACATCACTCATGGGTGTTGGATAGGGGTGCCTCTCATCACACGATGAACTAAAAAGACCTTTACAATTCTTTACAACCTGTAAAGGAACCCATCACAATAAAGATAGAAAATAATGAAAGATATCTTGCAAAGGGAGAACGTATGGTTTCTTTCATTAATTCTAACAGAAATATAAAAAATCTTTCAAATGTGTTGTATGTTATCAAGCCAACTATGCTTTTAGTAGCTTCTATAACTAATCAAGGTCATGAAGTATCTTTCAATAAGATAAGAGCTAAGATTATGGATGATAAAAACAACATTGTTTGGATTTTCATAAGGAGGAATAGGCTATATGAGTCATCTACTCTTACAACCACTACAGCTGTGGGCACAAGTAACCTATGGCATGAGAGATTTGGCCATACTGGATACCTTGTACTAAATGAGATGCATCATAGAGGTATGGTTGCACACCTACCATACATTGGATACATGAAGGAACCATGTGAAGCTTGCATGATGGGCAAACAATAGAGGAAGGCATTTCCACAAGAAAGCAAGAACAAAGCAAGATATCCTCTAGAGTTGGTGCATGCTAACTTGTGTGGAAAATTGCCGACATGGGCCTTTTGTACTACTTTATTTACTCATCAATGAATATAGAAAAAAGATGTGGGTGTAATCCTTTGTGATAAGGCTCAAGCTTTTGGTAAGTTTAAAGAATGGATTTAGCTTGTTGAAACTAAAACAGGGAAGAAGATGAAGAAATTCAGGGCAAATGGTGGTGCTGAGTTTACATCAACAAAGTTTGAAGATTTTTGAAAGAGTAAAAGAATTAAGCATCAACTCATAGTGGCACATAGCCCTCAAATGGTGTCGCAAAACATCATAATCGAACCATCATGGAGATGGCAAGGTTCATATTGAAGGGAATTGGTTTTCCAAATCAATTTTGGGTAGAGGATATTAACATTGATATCTTCATCTTGAATTGAAGTTACACCAAAGCACTTGATGGAAATAATCCATAAGAGGCCTACATTGGTAAAAAGCCATCTATTTCCATTTCAAAGTATCTGAAGGTGAATGTTATGTTCATGTTTGAGATAAGTAGCAAAAGAAGTTTTAACAAAAAAAGCATCAAATGTATCTTCTTAGGGTACGATGAGGATAAGAAAGCTTATAAACTTTATGTCCTAAAACCTAGGAAGATCATGACAAGTCGCGATGTGGTGTTTAAGGAGGAGTAGCCACATGCATTGGGGGAGGAAAAGAGAGCTTCCACTTTATCATTAGGCAAAGGGGCAATCCACTATGAACGTGGTCCAAGAGTATCCCTTCTATAGAAGAGAATGAAGCATCATCTTCAGATGATGAGTCTAAAAGTCACCAAGCTATCATCACCCAAGCGGAAAGGCCATTTCCATGTTGGGTGAGGCAGCTCTATGATTCTGTAAACTTATCATCACCCAAGTGGAAAGGCCATTGCCACGTTGGGTGAGGCAACTCTATAGAAGAGAAGGAAGCACCGTCTTCAGAAGATGAAGCTAAAAGTCACCAACTTATCATCACCCAAGTGGTGAGGCCATTCCCACAGTCACTAAAAACAAATTGTAGATGGACCAACGTGATCATAGAGAATAACGGAGCAGAGATGGGAAAGTGCCCATATTTTGAATATAGCCTTGATGGCTGAGCTCATTCAGAACAAGCAAAGGAACCAAACAATGTGGAAGAAACACTCCATGATCTAAATTGGAGGGCTTCCATGCAAATAGAATACAACAACATCATGAAGAATGGAACTTGGGAGCTAGTGGATCGGCCCCCTAAGTGCAAATTCATTGGCACCAAGTGGGTCACAAAGCCAAAGTACAAGGTTGATGATACTTTGGAAAATTACAAATCAAGATTGTTGCACAAGGCTACTCACAAGTTGAAGAGATTGGATTTTTTGAATCTTTTTCCTCAATTGAAAAGATGAATACTATCTTAGTAGTACTAGATTTGGTTGCACATAAACGATGGCTTGTCTATCACATGGATTTCAAATCAACATTCTTGAATGGAGACCTCAAGGAGGAGGTATATGTGTCTCAAACACCAGGATTTGAGGCTCTCCATTCAAAGAACAAGGTATGTAAGCTAATGAAGGCATTGTATGGGCTGAAACAAGCCCCTAGAGCATGGTACCAATAGATAAATAAGTATCTCTTGGATCTAGGTTTCAAAAGATGTGTTTCTGATGCTAACTTGTATGTTGTAAAGATAGGAGGGAAGGCAATTGTGATTGTACTCTTAGATGACCTTGTGATAACAGGAAATGATGATGATGTTCTTTAATAAAAAAAATATGCCTTGAGTCCAAAATTGGAAATGATAGACTTTGTATTGACGCATTATTGCTTAGGTTTTGATGTATGTCAAGAACCAAGGAATATTTAGTCTCTCAATAAAGTATGCAAGATAGATATTGAAGATATTCGACATGGAGGATTGCAAGGAGATTTCTACACCTATGGAGGTCAACACAAAATTATCTATTGAAGATACCTCACCTCCAATGGATAATGGAAGGTACAAGAAATAAGTTGGAAGTCTCATCTACTTATGCAATAGCAAAATAGATATCTCCTATGATGTTGGAGTAGTAAGCAAATTATCTAATAAGCCTTTCCAAACTTGTGGAAGGCAAACATGCAAATACTCAGGTATGTGAAAGGAACCATTGATCATGGTATTCTTTATAAAGAGTTTGGGCAAGAGATATTGATACCAAAAAATCAGCTCTTGGATATTTCTTTTCTTTAAGATCTGGGATCTTATGTTGAACCAATAAGAAGAAACCAATTGTAGAATTATCTTCTATTGAAGTTGAATACAAAGCAACATGTGTTGCTGCATGTTAAGTAGTATGGTTGAGGAGGATCCTATGGCACATATGAAGACAAGGATAGGAGGCTACAAGGTTGAAGTGTGACAACCAAAGTTATGTAGCTCTAGGTGTGCACTAGTAAGCCCTTCATCTAGAGTTTGTCTAGATTACCATCAAAGCTCCATATTGGGAGCACATAGGTGGACAACACCATATTTGTAGCTGCATTACCCTTGGCAATTTGAGAATTTGATTTCTCTATCTCTCAGTGTGCATCTCTCTTTGTTTGCATTTTTTCTCAACTCTATCTATTGGTGTTTTCCATTGTGATATTATTTCTTATAGCCCAAGGAAAAGAACATTCAATCCCAAAGGATCAAAGCTTCCAAACATCGATAATACAAAATGAAATCCTTATGGGAAAGAGACTCACAAATTAAAGCAACGTCTATGGTGGAAACCTAAGTTAAAACAACTCACTATGCAACAATAAGCAAATGCATCCACATTAAATTAAAAGATATGAATTTTCAAGCCATTGAAATCCTCAAACTTAGTAAATAATATCCCAAAGTCTCTAGAATTTTCATTGTAGGAGGAATTTTTATCATATTTGTAGAAGCTTTATTAGTATAGGACAAGCCTCTTCATGCAAGAACCCTATGATCATTGCACAACCATGTCTTTTGCACAACTTATTTAGATAATTTGCACTTCAAGTATGCATACAATATAGGGCCACATTACAAGTCCATGCATTAGAAACATTTTTGATATGCCATGCATGGGAGTGATAGATAGTGTTGCAAGGTCACAAGTCACTTGTATACTTTGATCTTTGCTACTAATATTTGATTTCAGGTGATAAGTCATCAATACTCTATAAGGTGCCAATGGATATAATCTTATTCATACTAATGGCACATGATTCATATCACAAGATTTAGCAGCATGTTGTCCTTTTTCTATCTACAAGGAGATTGAAGAAGTCAAAGTGCTAGAATTCAAGGATTAAAAGTAAAGAAAAAGTTTTCTTAGAGAAGAGAAGTTGTGTGTACTTAAATTCTTTGCAAAAAATCACTTGAAAAATGAGAGAATCATGATGCAAGACTTTATCATTTTTGAAGTATTAATGAAACACAATTATATTTGGTGCACATTGAAACTATATCAAGCCGTGCAAAAAGTATTTCTACAATTCAACTGTCATTGCCTAAGATAAGGCTAGTATTGCACTTGGATTTGAGGATGTAAATTTTGAGATTATTGAAAAGGTTTATTGAAAGGGAAACTAGGGTAATCATTAAAACGTTCAAGGTCTACAATAGCCACAAGAGCTTCATCACATCAATGGAACCAACCATCCTCACATGTTATATTTTCAATCTCTTAGAATATGAGTCTTTATCAACAACAAACCCTTGAGCTATCTACTCAAGATTCCTTCTCTTTGCACAATTTCTCTTTCTTTGCACTTTT